>NEEC01000233.1:0-20372 GCA_002189035.1 Utricularia gibba | reverse complement strand
ACCTTCAGAAGTGGACCAGAGCAGTTTGAAATTTACTTGGGTGGAATCTCCGGTGGAGAACCTGCACTGCCATAGCCATATTCCGGCTTACACGTAATCGTTGCGACCTCACCAACCTGAGAACATGTGCATATAAGGAAGATGCATAAACAAAAAAGGATGAGGGTAAGCAATAACCTAACCTTCATTGTCCTCAGGGCAATGTCCCAGGCTTGTATGACTGATCCCTTGCCCAGTTCAAAGGTGAAGATACTGTTATCCTCTTTGGTAGAATCAAAGACCTCTCCAGTCTCAGCAAGAATGCCTTCATAATGAACTATGGATACCAAACAATGGAACAAGAAATCATTCAGTAACTTCTGAATGGATGGCTTGAAACGAATTATGCAATTAATCAATGAAATATTCATTGAATTGATAGCTAATATAGTGATAGGTCTTCCTCCTATTCCTCATGGTTAACGTAAATTTTCAAGTAAAAGTATCAAGCAAAAAACTAGCATACCATCAAGAAGTGGAAGGCTATCTGTTGGAACTTCGGCATCAGGCTTCGCTGCCCGGACAATGGTCTTCAAGACACCTCCATCTCCAGACAAATCAATTGGATCACTCATGTTTTCCTCCAAGGATTCAACTGGTGAACGCAGAAACTCAAACTTGTAGGCATTTCTATAGAATTTTACGAAGAACAACAATATTCAACGGAATTTTGCAACAAAAGTAGCAAAAATCTGTAAACTTTTCTCTCAACGGCTTTGAGATCAAACTATACACAACAATTTTGGCATTTCTTTCTCAAGAAAAACTTTGGCCGCATAAAAGTAATAAGAACTGGCTTCACCTTTGAAGTAACACTTGCTTGCAAAAAGAATGGAACCTATGGATTAGAAGATCAAAGCTGATCAGATAGTGCAGAGCAAGTGCTGCATTAGTGCCACTCCAGCTTAGGGTTCAATCATACGCGAGAATCTTTCATCAACAATAGATGCAAATGAACCAGCAGATAGAGTATCACCACAAACCCACAAACAGCATCCAATTCAAAGCTTGAGGACAATCATCAATGGCAATAATGGACCGAAAACAGCCGAAATCAACGATCAACATTTTTCCAAGCTTACTTACCATGCAGCAGTGGAAACCCTAGACGGAACGGGGACGGTGAACAAGGAAACTTCAGTGAGAAGTATCTGGAACAATCATTGGGCTTTGGCCATAAAGAGTGTACTCCTGTCGTCCGGAGCTCCTCGCGTACTCGCCACGCACAGATTCCCCCAGATTTTTGCACCGGCCGGGCTTGGGTGATGGGCCTCTAATCCACGGGTCAAGCCCCCAAAGGCCCAGGCCCATTAACCTCCTTTGACGTTTTGTTAATTTAATAAGGTTTTAATTGTAATAAATATTTTTTCACATTCAACTTTAATTTTTCATTGCCCAGTTATCTCTAATTTTTCTATTTTAAAATTCTTAGTAAATTGAAATATCAAATTTATTCGATAAAGATTTTAATAGAGTTGCAGATAATAAGCATGAAAACAATGGCCTATATTTATCAGTTTGATCATTTTTATGTTAATGAACTGTTTCTATGTTGTTTTCATTGTAATTATCCTATTGTTAACTTGGTATTATTAGAACAAATAATATCATATCAAAAAATTAAAACAAAATGTTCAAGTATATAAAAAATTATAAATTATTAATAATTAATTATATTTCATTTTTTTAATGTGATTTATGTTTATTGTATATTTATATTTTACGTATGTTCGCTCAACTCATCCTATACTCAATTTCAATATAGTATTAAGATATTTATCTCATGACAAGACTGAATGACTAAGATATATTCATATTCATTTGAGTTTTAGTTAAAAAAAAACACAGAAAAATGTGTTAGGCTTATGCGACAAAATTAGATCAATTTATGATTTTAGTATTACTCATAATTATAAAAAAAAGTTTTAATCATATCAAACATCATTTCAACTTAAGTCTTCTGTTTATTATGTAATTAGCTTTTATATAGTTCATCTAATCTATTAAATCCTTAATTTCAACAAATGTATGTTTACGACATATAGTATCTGTGAACTTTTATGTAAGGTACCTCGCTTTTCTTCTTTTCCCGAATGAAGAAATATCTATGTCATTTAATCTTTTATTTTGCTCGCCTGCAACCCACCAAGCTGATTAACTTCAGCCAACCATCTTCGTTCTTCATTACAATTACCAGAGTGTTCCGAATGGGCAGGCTCTGCTGTGGGAAAAGAAGAGGAAGAGGGGTTGGGTTGTCTGAGATCCGGGTTTGGACCCGTCAAAGGAGGGAGCCATGAATGAGTTCCAGGCGGTGCTCAGAGCAGGACTCCAAATGTTTAGTGTGTAAAGAATGATGTTACAGAAGCTCACGAGAGAAGCAAGGCCGGAAATGGGAAAGAAGACAAGGGAGGAGAACCCAGTCTGCTCCCAAATTCTCATCCTGTCTCTCAAACGTCAAACCCTGTCCGAACCCTTTCCGCAGTACGCAACAAATCTCCGTCATTTCCGCCACTTTGAAACGCCTGGAAATCCACACAAACCCCACTTCTTGCAGTCGTCTTCCTACCTGCCATATCTTGAATACAAAACTAACCTCTACGCCCATCAGAACAAAAGCATTTCTCAAGTAATCTACAGCATTCATCAAATCCAGTTCTTACAGTCGCCTTTCTACCCCTTATCTCTTCAATTTCTTCAATACAAAACTAACCTCTACACCCATCAAATGGCTGAGGCTTGATGCTATTAGAACAAACGACACTACATTCGTATTTGAATATGAAATAATCACATACATAAGAGATTATGAATTATCAATAATTGAAAATAGTCACTTATACAATAAATTATGAAACATGATTAATTATTTGGACTTAATTTTTGTAGTATGATTCAAGTTTCTTGTATAATTGAGTTTCACGTGTACTTATTTGATCTATAGAATTCTAAAGTTTAAAAGACCCAACAAAAAGAAACTTCAAAATAGTGTGTTATGCGTTGGAACTGGCTGTAGGGTATTGCTCATGATCCCCAGAAATCCCGAGACAATCGGGCTTTCAAGGGCAAATGCGATGTACACAGAAAGAGCGAAGACTAGTCATGCAATTGTTTTACAATAGAAACCTCCATTGTCGTTTAGGAAATGGTTGGGTGATGGGAATAAGATAAAATTGGTTTAATTTACTTGAATTTAAATAAATATGATATATATCAATTAATTAGATATTATTTAGTTAATAAAATTATAATCGATATTAATTAAAGTAAAAAAGTAGGTGATTTTAAATAAATTCATATATATAAGATTAAAAAAATCTTATATAATCTCAAACTAATTTAAACCCATAAAGTAAATATTCTATAATTTATAATCTTATATTAACCAAACACGACCTTATTTTATATAAGTTTTTTGCAATATGTTAACATTGATATAGCTCCAATTTGCCATGATTTTTTATCGAAAAAAAGTTTATCTTTCGAACATCAACCTTCATAAGTCGACCAATCGTTCATTACTCAATACGATCAGCTTGTAATGAACTTCGAAACTGTATTTATCAAATGGATTATCTTTTTTTTTTCTTTTACAAATCCCGGACAAATCCTATTAGCAGTCTCTCGGAACCGAGCGTATCATAATCGCGATTCGTGCCGTATCGCCGTGTCGGAGCACTACAGAGATTGTTTTGTTTAAGGAAACTGCAGGCACTCAGCCTGTAATAAATCTCGCGTAGCATTTTTGTTCCCGGGATCACGACGCTTAACCGTCCTAATAAATGACACTAACGGGATCCCGCTCGCAGTCACAACTCACACTGCCTCTATAAATCAGCCTTCCCCTTCTTCATCCCTCACACCTCTTCTTCTTCTTCAAGATTTCTCTCTTTTTCTCCTGCGCCAGCGTTGCTGTGAAGGGAAGCAGCCAGTTTTTGCAGGTGGAGCATCTTCAAGATTCATGTGGGATGATGCCTCTGGGAGCACATCTGTACGAGAATCTTGATGATGCTGCAGCAGCAATGAGTGGCTAATGCGAAGCTGAGAGCCACCCACCGGATCTGATCTCAGAACCAACACGAAACGATGAACCCCAAGAGAACTTCCCTGCATTTTCAGACCCTCCATTTTTCCTTAGAACCTTGCTCTCTTTTCTTGCAGTACAGTTGAAATTAGGGTTTTGCTTCTGCTGCAGATCCCTCGGCGGGCGTCAGTTTCTCTTCTCTGCACCCAGAGGCTGCTCAGGTGTACTCAGACTCGGCACCCATTGCATCTCAATGAGCCATCCTCATGGTCTTCCACAACCGCAAGCCCCCTGCCTGAACCCTAGGGCTCTGCGGATGGTGCGACTGCTCTTGATGTCCGATCCGCATGCCGAGCCATGAGCACATCCATCAATAATGTTAAATTAATAATAATAGTCTAAATTTATAAACTTAATGACAAATTTTAGTTATATATTTAATTTTTTTTTTTCAGAATAGTACTAAAGTATGATTAGTAAGTGAAAAATATTAATAATTCTATCCAAATCCCATGCTTATTAGGTGAGAAGGATTAACACTGAAATTTGAATCTTTCCATTTATACATATATATTAAAAAATATTTCTCATTCTACTTACAATTCATGAATTAAGCACATCTTATCTCATTTACATATCTCTATACCATTCATCGTTTTTATTAAAATATTTTCTGCTGTATTTAAATGCCAGAATCAATCAAATTATATGGTATCATTCTTTCTTATGACATATCAAACCCTAAACCCTAAGGGTCCGTTTCGTTAGATGGAAGATAATATGTAGGTTTACTTTTATTTGAGATTAAAAAAAAAAACTTCATCATTTAGGATTATTTTTATTCTTTGTTGCATAATTTCAATAAATTATTTTTTACTTACACATAATTTAACCAATCAACTAAACATATAAATAATATTTAATTTCTCTCATAACAAATTTTTACAAATAAGTTGGTCATTTTTTATAAGAGTGAACAATAATACACCCAATTGTGTTGGTGTGACTTCTCTTGAATGATGTGACCAACATGACATGACCTCCCTCCTCTTCTCATCTTTTCAAAAAATCTTTTCTTGTACCAGAATTGAGGTTGGATCGACCGTACATTGTTTCGCGCCATCAAAAAATAACCAAAATTTAATAAAAAGATAAAAATAATTTTAAATTTTTTCCATCTGCAAAGGCATCTGTAAGTTGATCTGCTAACCATCAAAGAAGCTCTGATGTATACTATTTTTTTTGGCACATTTGTCTCCTTTTCAAAGCTATAGTCTCCCCTGGCAAATCAAATAAACCTCTTTTGAACATGATCTGGTTGCTTTTGGCCTCAACCATGAGGCTTTCTTAAAGAGGGGCTTGCACATTTGATGAAATTCTGCAACAGAAGAACAGTAACAACATGAGAGTCTTGTAAGAAAACGGATACGGGAATGGCTAAGGAGAGCAACCTTTCGTATCTTCGCTTTCAAGAAACTTGATGATGAGGTTGCCCCCTCGTTGCAGCAACCCGCCTGTACCCAATGAAGAGTTGCAGGAATCAGTTGAGTGTGCTTCCTCTGATACACTGTTGTGTTGTCTGTCTGCGGAAGCTCTTCCCATGGCTAAATTTATGGCTTGCATGCCCAGATCAGCGGACAATGCTGCATCCCTGATTGTGATTCCGGAAACAGGAGGGCACATATCTGAGAGCACAACTGAGAACCCTTTTTGCTGGAGAATGAAACAGGGGTGCATGAGAGCAAGAGTTTAGATAGATTGGTTCAGATGAAAAGAAGAAAGACCTCAGGAGAAAGCATCCTGGCTTGATCAATGGGGAGATTCATGACATCGGCACAAATGGTTTTAACCCTTGAGTCACAGTGCATGGGAGGCACCTTCACCTTCTGCTCTGCAGCATATGATATTGAGAATTCAAAAACCATGTGACTCCATGGGATTCAGTATTAGAGATCCTGAAGATGGAATGTGATTATCACCTTGACATCAATTCCAACCACCACTCCGCCCTTGATTAATGGACCCAAGTGCTGGCAAGCTACCTGCGGCAGGTACCACATGAACTTGAAAGAGGTATTCAATCAAAGCTAAAGGAATCGAGAAAAAAACAACGCCCAGATATAGAAAGAAACCATTGGTGATGTCCAAATAAGTGACAAAAACTCTGCTTGTTCAAGAGTTCAACAACCAGATTCAGAAAGAAACCATGTCCAAATAAGTGAACAATTCTGCTTGTTCAAAAATTTAAGCAGTCAGGTATTTCAGAACAAGAAGATTTCCTTTACATGTGATTGTTGTTCAAATAACCATCAATACATGTTCCCATGGCGGATAAGGGACAATTTTTCTAATAATGGGAGATTCCAGTACATGAATAAGCGGATTTTTCATATAAGGCTCTAGTGTTTTCCTGCAATACGACTAGAAGGAGCTGAGTTGCAAGAACCACATTAACAACATACTTGAAGCCAGGCACCGGGGGCGCAGCCAAGGTCAAGAACAGAAGATCCCGGTGCAATGATTCTATACTGTTTCTGGATTTGAAGCAGCTGCATTTCAAAATCCCCAGCCGAAATTTCAGAGACAACGGGGAATTAAATCGTCTCCAAGCAAAACACGATAAAAAAACATACCTTGAACGCCGAGCGAGCTACGTAACCGAGGCGCTGTGCTTCTCTGTAGAAGAAATCTGGCGTTCCACTCATTTTGCTTCGCTAGCTCTGTGAGTTTTGCCATTCGCCATCTTTAGGGGCAGGGTTTTAGACCAGGCCTTAACCGGGTCAGATTAAAGCGACCCGTTTCACAGAGCCTTGTGGTCTGGTCCGATCCAAAACTACCCAGCCAGCCCATTCGAGTTTTTTTACTATTTGCAGATCGCCGGTGTAAGCTTGCCCGCTCATTTAAGCAAAAATTTCTTCCCTTGATGATGTTTTTACCATTTGAAGAAGCAACTAGCTTTTTTCTTAGCTTGCTATTCTGCGGGAGCACCTCAATTTTCGACCTTGCCACCAAGGAGACGTTGAAGATGAACAAGGGATGGCAGAGACACCACAGAATTGTGAGAACTGAGGAGGGAATGCGGAGCTGTTGTCTGTTTTAAAATGGAAAGCGTTGGAAATCCTAAAGCACAACAAAGGGAAGCATGGCTACACGATGGTGCTCAATAGGATATGGCCGCCCCTCTGTGCAGGTAGGAGTGTGTGGTGATGGAAGATTAACTGAACAAAAGTGAAAATCTTATGACTATTGGGATGATAAGTTAAAGCCAAAAGAATCATCCAGTGGGTTCAATTGAATTTGATGAAAACAAACAATTGCACACACAAACAATGATAAAAGTGATACAGAGCATAGAGGCCTTGATCAAAAGAGTGGCTCACAGGCTCAAAAGCAGGTGTATACTCATTCATGTCATCGCCCTTCTGACTTCACTAGTTGGGAGAAGACCCGGCTCATAGAAACGCCGGAAAGATCATCAACACTCGAGGTTTCGAACCGTTCAACAGAGGCACTTGTGCCAGGGTGGTTGAACTCACTCACTTGAGGTGAAAGTTCACCGATCACATTTGTGCTGTTTTCCTCAGGATCATTGAGGATCACAGCCTCTTGAAGCTGGAGGGCATACTCAAGGTTCCATAGGACATCTCCCATGGAGGGCCGATCTACACCGAACTCAGATAAACACTTCTCTGCTGTTTCTCCAAACTTTCTGAGTGAATCTGGTTTTATTTTTCCAACAAGGCTTGAGTCTATGATTTGATCTATCTGGCCCTTCTTGTGCCATTTCATTGCCCATTCGGCTAAGTTAACCATTTCTCGGGGAAGCGTTGGATCAATCACAGGCCTTGCACAAAGAACCTCAAACAGCACAACCCCAAATGAGTAAACGTCTGATTTTTCTGTCAACTGCTGCCTTCTGAAGTATTCAGGATCTAGATATCCAAAGCTCCCCTTTACTGCTGTACTCACATGGGTTTGATCAATCTCAGGCCCTGTTTTAGAGAGCCCGAAATCAGCAACCTTTGCCATGAGATTCTCATCAAGCAATATGTTTGCTGACTTTACATCACGGTGAATGACTGCTTTTGCATAGCCAGTGTGAAGATAATGCAGCCCTCTTGCTGCACCAATGCATATCTCCAGTCTCTCCTTCCAGCTAAGGCTCGGGAGATTCGAGCCATATAGATGGCTTTTCAAGGTTCCCTTTTCCATGTATTCATAAACAAGGATCATTTCATTCCTCTCATCACAGTAACCTATCAAGGAAACCAGATGGCGATGGCGGAACTGAGACAGCATCTCAATTTCAGTTCTGAACTCTGCTAGGCCTTGTTGAGACCTGGGATTGCCTCTCTTGATCGCTACTGTTGTACCATCACTAAGAGTCCCCTGGTACACCTTCCCGAATCCACCAGCTCCTATCACCAAACTTTCATCGAAGTTGTTGGTTGCTTCCTGCATTGCTACAAAGGGTATGCGGTAGCTCAAGTTGGATCCAACACTAAGAGTCGTCCCAGTTGAATATCTACTCCCCAAAGTGTGAGAAGTTCCACCATTAACTGATATGGGAATCCAAGCCTTCGAATCTCGAAGCCGTTCTTGTTTCCTTTTTCTGTGTAGAAGAAACAGAAGTCCCACAGTAACAAAAACAAGTAGAACCCCAATACAAATACCAGTGATCATTCCAACGTTCCGCCTTGATCGGAATGCTGGTAATGTCGATACTCCAGCAAGGCTATTCTCAGAGTTGTTCATTTTCATGATCTCTAAACCATTCAGAAGGGCATCAGGGTAGGAGCTCTGTGGAGATGGACCAATGGTGACCCTAAGTGTATCTCTGTTGACTGTTGGGGTGACGACATCCATGAAGAAGGCAGAGGCCACCTGTCCAGGAGTTCTAGTACTTGGTTCCAGGTCTGGAGCAACAAGAACTGAATCAATATAAACATCAAACACGAGCTGATTAGCAGAGGTGCTTATAATATCACAAAAATGCATCCGGATCAAGTACTGAAACCCAGGATCCAACTGAAACTGCCAAGTGACATTGAAGTTGCTGCTAGGATCAGAAGCAGAATTCATTTCTGTGCAAGTCCCATAAACTGTAGGAGGAGCATTATCTGTTGTTGCACCACCCATAGGGTACTGAACTGCTGCTATATTGGATCTATTGGTTGCAAGGTTAGGCTGCAACAAGAAACCGCTATCTGAAATCCATGTTCTTCCCAACGAATCATTCAAGAATGACACAAATGGTCCACCCATATTCAGCCTATACACAGTCTCCAGAGTTAAAGATGCAACTCTGTCGAATTGCCCAGATGGGTTATAAAGGGAAGCGCCAGGAACGATCAGATTATCAGGAACTGAGACAACCTCAATGGCATTGGCATAAGCAAAGGAATTACTAGAAGGTGAAAATGTGATCACCAGATCTCCAGTTGTTATATTCATACTGTATTCCCTCAAAGTAGCAGTCTGTGGACTAAAATTACTAAGCAGTGTAGTCCTCTGAGCAAAAACTGAGAAACTAGCAGAACTCATATTATAATTCTGATACACAAAGGGGAAGAAATGCAATCGGATCCAGTGCCTTCCAGCCTGATTAATCGGGAAGGTATACCTTGAAGGCCCATTAAATACTCTTGCTGTAGTTAAAACTGGCGCATATGCAGATGATTCTACAGAATTCAAGTTGGCATTCGCAAGAATCCCTTGGGGTGTTGTTACAGATACTGAAGACGAAGTATCAGCAACAAAAGTGATATTACCCAAAACAACATTGGTTGATGATCCACAATCTATGTAGTAATGATCAGATCCAATGGAACAGCAAGCTAGATCCAATAGCAGCAGAACCCAGAAACAATATCTTAGATTCGAACACCCATAATCAGAAACCCGCACGGGTTCACGCTTTGAAGAAACAAAACCCCCCAGATTCAGGCAACAGAACCAGAAATAGCGACTGACATAATAAACAAAGGCAAGTGCAAGCAGGAAAACGAAGAGAAACGACAAAACCCAGATGAAAATGCCGAACCCACAAACATTCCCAAGAAAAAACCCATCCAGACAGAGCGTTTGCAGTTCACACAAAATGCGCGATTCATCCAGTCACCATGGCCATCCCTTCAGTGGTGTATACAGGTATGAACAAAAAGGGTATACCCAAAAGTAATGAAAATAAATCCACACGACACGGCTCGCTGTCTAAGAGGTTAGGGTGATCCCTTGCAAAGGTAGAGTGGGATAGCCTTTACACCCCCAACAACAATGGTGGGTCAGGGGCTCAGATAGACCACCGGCTGTGGTAAGAAAGAGTAAAATAGGAAACCGTTCACACTTTTATTGAGCTTCGACTCAGTCAATGGCAACGGCAGTTTTGTATTTCCCGGTCAGCTGAGAACAAGCTGTCCGACCAGAATTTGTAATAACCCACCCCACCAGGAATTTGCCTTGATGGGACTTTCTAAGAAATGTTTCTTAAACCAACAGCTCTGTCCCCAAGAAGATGAAGAAGTGGTCTACTTGGCCGTAGCATTTCCAGGGTGTGTTCCACATCACTTCGAACAGCATTTTAACCAGTAAAAAATCTACCCGTTTATTATTCTATGAGTCTTCTGAGTGAGCGTTTGATCTGCAATTCGAGTTGAACCGATCAATGCATAACATTATTTTTAAATATAGTGATAGAATATCAATTGTATTAAACCTAACCAATTATGTTTTAAATATCGATTAATCGATTTTGAGTCATGGGATTACTCTGATGATTTTAAAACATAATTTATATGAAATTTTAAATCTTAAACTCTAAACTTTACTAGTTGTGATGGCAATTGCTCTCGTGTTTTTTAGTGGATTCATGATTTGCACCAACTTAGTGATTCAAGTTTAGATATATACGAAATTCAAAAGAAAATAAATAGAAAATCGAGATTTTGTAGTCGAAATTTAGAAGGAAACTTAATAAATTCCAAAAAACTAATTTTTTTTTTGTAGATTTTGATGCAAATCAAAATGAAATCGATATTGGTGCAGATTTTGTAGCGAATTATTTTTTATCATCTATTCTTCAATCAATTTAAGGTTAGTCATTTGAAATAATATGCGTTCAATCAAAATTTAGATTAACTGCTATTTTTTATATTTTTATTATAGATTTTAATTTAGTATTGAGTCGCTTAATTAATAAGTAATTTAAATACTTTTTTAAAAAAAAATTAATAAAAAAATATTTTGTAGTAGTAAAAATTTTATCCATTTCTAAAATCTAAATTATTAGCGATAATTTAATTAATAATATATTTAAATTATTAACATATAAACAAATACATTTATATTTAATAATATATATTTAGAAGAAATAGCTTGAAATAATTAGGGGTAAAAATCACTTATAATATTTAAATCCATAAATTTTATTAAATAATCCTAGGTTTCATCCAGCGCATATGCATCAATATTCCGGGAGCTGGGGGCCCACCATCAACGCCACGTGGGACCCACAATTGATAATGATTAATAAAAAAATTCAGAGCCTATGCAGATACAGTGTCCAAGTTTACTAGGTTCTTCTCCCACTTCAAATGCAAGGAGAATGGCATCAGCACATGGCCTAAAACATGTAAACTGGAATGACCCTCATCGTCCCTGCATGCCATCTGCACCAGGGCCTCCCAGCAACTCCATTCCAAGCTCATTTTCCTCCTGTTCATCTCCTCCAACATAACCCCTGCCTCCTCCAGCTTCCCATTCTTGACCAGCCCCATCACAAGACGCCGGAACGTTTCGATCCGGGGGAATGCTCTGCTTAAGAGCATGGCATTCACAACTCTCAGAGCTCCCATGTAATCTTCCTCCCTGCACAAGCCATCCGCCACGGTGCGGAATGTGGTTGCGTTTGGCTCGCATCCCTTGAGTTGCATGTCTACTAGCATTTTGTATCCCTCTGAAGCTTTCCCGTCTGTTCTGCAGAAGTAGTCTATCAGGATGTTGTATATGACAACGTCTGGTTTGATGCTCCTCCTTTTCATCTCAAGGAGGAGATCTTTGGCTTCGCTGATTGAGCCTTTTTTGGTGAGGGCTGTCATTAGCACTCCATAGTTCACGAGCTCTGCTTTGCAGCCATGGTATTCCATGTCGAACATCAGTTTCCTGGCTTCTGTGAACTTCCCTGAAGCGCATAAGGCTTCCATCAGCAAGGCGTAGCTTACTGCATTGCCGCACTTCCCCTTCTTCCTCAGATCATGCAACACCTTGTTCGCCTGCTCTATGTCGCCCCTTGTGCAGTAAAACGCTATCAGACAATTGTATGTTACCACAGTAGGCTGAATGTTTCTCTCGAGCATTTCATCGAACATCTTCATGGCGTTCTGCAACTCGCCCTTCTGCAACCACATTTTCATCATGACGTTGTATGACACCGAGTTCGGTCTGAATCCCAACGTCGGAGCTTTTTCAAACAGCTCTGCAGCATCGGCAGCGCGCCCTCCGTCAACCAACATATTCAAAATCGTGTTGAAGGAGTGACGCGTGCGGACGCAGTTCCACGATCTTCCCATCTCGAGAAAAACTTCCATGGCCTTGTCGATCATATCTGCCTTTCCATAGTGACGAATCAGTCCGATAAACAGAGCTTCTTTGCATCTAATGTCGTGAGTTTTGAGGAAATCCAGGACGGCTTCCACTTCATCGAATCTCCGGGCGCGAGCAAGCTTGTACACCAAAGAAGCGAAGCATGGGTACTGATGCTTGTAGCCCATTTCATTGAAATCCCGGAAGAGAGCAAGATATTCATCGGGATTTCGGCACTGTTTCAGTTGGTCAATGAAGGGGATAGGAACCCGGATGTGCTTGACACGCGCCGTCGACTTGCAACGATGCTGGAGACAACTATTTGAGGTGATTCTGAATCCGCCGCTGCAAATATTTCTCACCATAAGCTTCTTGCAGAGACCAGGAATGGATCTGAAAACCGCCATGGAAAGAGACGGAGAAGAACGCGAGTACCATTTCCAGCCCTAATCATTCAAAGTTCTCATCTTTCAACAGCAAACACTTCCACCCATTCACCGGAACCCTAAATCCGATCACTTTTTCCTGAAGTGTGTACATAAATCAAGAACAGGGGATTCTACCTTAAGAAGCGCGAGGGATCCCAATGAAGCTTTTGCACAGAATTCCGATCAACAGCAAGTAGATGCATACCAGATTCAGCTTCCTGCAAGAAAATGGGATTTGCAGAATGTGCAGCAGGGAACTGAATAGATCAGAAGCCCATCTCATCGATCATACTCCTTGAGAAGTAGTCCGCTGTAATCACTAAGAGCATGAAACAGGGAAATGATCTACGGGCATGATGGTTGAAGAAAAGGGTAGTCGATGATGACAAACAAAGAAGACGATGGGAATGAATCGGGAACTCCGACGACAATGGATACGATCATATCGGCAAGAAGCCAGTACAATTCCTAAACCCCAATGCACAATACATTGCAGGCACTTGAAACAACATGAATGAATGAATGAAACTGGAACGAGGTCTGAAGGCGGGTGTACGTGAACTCAAACTTCTCTGTTAGTCTTCTCTCTGAGAAGAAGATGTTACTGCTTCCACTCATTGCTCCCCGACTGTACATTCACCTGATCTAAACCACACGATTTTCTGATTTGCAGAGCATGTAGATGAAGAAGATACACAGATGGCTGGTTGGCCTCATGCTCGTATGAGGCGTTTGTCGCATGATAAGATCCTGTAGTTCGCGTGAGGCCCTTCAGATGTGTCCCTCAAAGAGACATGCCATCCAAGGGCGACACCGATCTCTTGAAGCTCATCCATTAAGGCGAGCGAGTCACGGATGTATACACGGCCACCCGGTCGCAGGATTCTGTCCATTTCAAGCATGATGCTGGACATATTGCACCTAAGCCAGAAAAAGGGTATGCATAAATGTCTACAGAAAGCTCATATGCACCACTGCAACGATGACAGAAAAGTTAATCACCGAGCTGATGTCTTTCTCTGCTTAAAAACATGCTGTATTTCTGGTGATTGAAAGTGAAATAATCTATTGATCGGCGACATAAACAGGACACAAGCAAAAGAGACATTGAAAAGCACAAGCAATGCCTCCTTTTTTTTTTCCTTCTAAGATTCTAACGCTCCTAATAGTCAATTGGCAAACAGGTAAACATGCCAGATGAATAGTGAGTTAAATGAAGAGGCAAGACGATACCGTTTATGCTCAATGGAGAAAAGTCCAGCAGCATGAATCAGGTCATAGGTTCTTGGGTATGTGTCAAATGGTTCACACCTGAAACTCATTGATGCAGTAACCAGAAACCAACCATTCATTGAGCAAACCAGGAATAAAATTACGTAAGGGAAGCCATGTTACAATTCATACCAGTCGTGCATAACTCCAATGAGACCACGATCATAAATAACAGGCAATGTATTGGTTCCACTAACGGGGACAACATTCATCACCCAGCAATTCAGCTTGTTTTCGATAAGAGCTGATGCAAATCTGCCAGAGAATGATAAGAACCATAAGAAATATGAATAAGTTCAACTGTCTAGGCTCTTAAAAAAAGGCACAGTAGATAAAAGGCAGGAGGTAATGTACCCCCAAATCCAGCTTTCATGTCCAATACATTTCTCATCTTATATTGGCCCCAGTGAAGTGCACGTACATAGCCCTCAATTATTTCCTTCCAGTATTTAGATTCTGCCTTGAATAGTTCTTTCCTTGACATATATGCATCAAACTGTATGCTCTGTAGCCTATCTGGAGGATTTTGCAACCGTTCTGGCCAGGGACTAACATTAGAGCCATATCCATTCTCCTGCAGACGGCTTATGCATGCTTTGAGATCAACATACCTAACAAAATTCAAACAAAGGAGAACATGGAAATGAAATTCAGTACTTAGGAACTATTCTCTTGAATCTGACAACACAGGTTATGATTAAAATAGCTGCGTACCAAACATTATCAGGATCATCATCAGGCTCACAGAGGGGCGGATGAGTTCCTTCAGCACGACTAAGATAGCAGCTATTATTCGATGGCTTTTGCCATATGGCTATGTAACCATCTTTCTTCACGAGGGTCCAACACATTCGACTAGTGAGATTAACCATTTCTGCAGTAGATGAGTGCATGCATTAATATATATCTCTCGATTACAGCAGTATGAAAATTGCATTCTCATGCAGCCACCCAGAAGTATTTCCAAAAAAAAAAGGTGGAGACCAGGCAGAAGAAATAATGAGTCTCTTCAATACTAGAAATGCATTTCACAAATTGAATGAGGCTTTGAGAATAAAATCATCTCAAGGGCTACCTTCCCATTGTTGTTCAAGTGCTGGTTCATGCTTATAAACTGGCTGTGCAGCCCAAGCAAAATACCCTCCTGCCCTAAGCATCCTGTTGACTTCAAGTAGCAAAATCCCATCTAACGAACAGGAGGAGAGAAAAAAGTGCCTGTATTAGTTTAAATGGGATACATATAACATAAAGTCCAGGCGGACACTGAATTCGTTCTGAGCAATGGAAGCCATGAACGATAAAATTCTCAGGATTTGGTTTGAAGTTTCATTTTTAAAAAAGAAGACAAATTTCAATGACAGAAATTCACAATGGCCTTTAAGCTATGCAAAAATAAGGCTGCTGAAAAAAAAAAAATCAACAAAGAAGCTTGCAAGATCTAGTTCCTTATGATATTCCACATAAAGCAACAAAATTTCAACTAAACTAACAGGTGCTCTTACATTAACATAGGCAGCAGACAAGCTTTCAAGTAATAGAATTACATACAATATAACCATACCATCTCTGGTCCAATTGATTCTACATCTTGAGCAGTGAATAAGATCAAATGCTTGACTAGGGTAAAGTAATCGCCGTGAAACAAATGCTGCAACCATTGCAGGAACACCACGTTCAAGGGCAAACTGGATCTGGTTCTCATGAACATCTTTTGGCGCCACAGAGAGTGTAAGGACATTGCGTGATAACAAATAAGCACCAAAACTAGCTACACCACACCCGACATCCAACACAACTCGAGTATGGCGACCAAATGCAATTTCTGGCACCATCTGAAGAACACGGGTAAAAGCATAAATTTCCGAAGGAAACATGGATTTTGGAGAAAGTACTATAGCTCCTATGGAAACTAAGAACAAAACAATACTTTTTCAATTTGATCCAGGTACTCAACAGCCCCATGTATGAACTGTGTCCCTCCTCCAGGAAACCTGAACTTATCTTTACTAATAGTGATCCAATTTTGACCACCTTTATCCTCAACCAAACGGGCGTGAGGAACATTGCTAACCAAACCTGCCAATGACAAAAAAATTAATCAAAATGGTCGACAACTATCAACAAGCTTAAATCACATTCGAACACCTCGAAACTGATGATAAATGTGCCATCTACATATAATTGTAATGAATAAATGAAGAGATCGAAAAATGATCAAGATGCCATTGTGACTGCACCTCATCGCGGCTTCTCGGCCATGGTATAGGTGTTCTGTAACCCTTAGGGGGAGGAACCAAACAATTCAGGCCTTTTCCTTCTTCGGGACAATGCCTCTCAAATTTTTCCCCTTTTTCAGTATCATGCAGCTTCTTGATCGCCTCGATATTGTCCAAACATGGTATATACTCTCTCATACTCTCAGGACACAGCGGAAGCTTCTTGATCTTAATCCTCACATTCTCCCCTTTCCATCAATTCCTGCATCCTCGCTCTCATTCGTTTTCGACCAACTTTCCACCAGCTCTGGGTCGTAATCACCAACCTGGAAATCATCCGTCATCCTTCCATCCTCATCAACCACACCCATTCTTTCCAAAGACGGTGGCGGTGATGGTGGTGGCGGAGGAAGAGCAGCAACTTCTTTTGCCTCATTCCGAGTATTCACTATCGCGGGGGCGGCGCAGTAGCGTTTATAAGGCGAGTGATATCAAATGTCTTGTTCAGATTCGGGGACAGACCGACAAAAGCAGAGTTTTTGGGCTGTGGGTTCTGTTGCGATGCGTAGAAAAGGAGCTGCTGTGATGATCCATCAGAAAAACGTTTCCCTAAATAGAAGAAAACCAGTGAGATGAGCAGAAACCCCGCGACTTTAGCGAGCGTGGTGGATCTGCAACGACCCGTGGGCAATCCGGCGCCCCCATTCGCCTTCAGCATTCCGCCAATTCTCCCCGATCCCGATCACCTACACCTCCACTCGAAGATGAAAGGCGGAACCTTTAACCAGAGAATCCTCACCGCGCGAAGGCGGTCACAGTGCAGCACGACGGAAGAGTGAGAACTCTAACCTGAAATTATAAACAAAATTCGCGTATCCATCCATGTTTCCTCTATACGACGCCGTTTAAATATACTAATTTCCTCATTAAGTACTCTTTTTAATTGGATCTTCATTAATTAACTACTTCCAGAAACGGCGTCGAGTAGCCTGGGACACGTCTCCTTTTACTATAATTACTTTTAATTTGCAATCAAAATGGAACAATATCAGCGTAGCAAGCAGCAAGCAGCAAGCAAGGAATACATTCAGCGGCGCTTCCCTGCTGCTCACCAGAAGCCTGTTCATGTCTCCCCCTCCTTGATCCATAAAGAAGCTACAAACAACTACAAACACAAAGGCCGACTCCGTCGTCTTGAATTGAAGAAATCCGAAACAAGAACTGAGCTCACTTAACTTGTAAAATGGCTGAAAACCGGTCTTTAGAGCTAAAACCTGGACTGGATGGATCTGTCTCTGCATGCCCCAAGCAGTTCACGAGTTTGAAGAGACCGGGTTAGATGCATTGCCTGCACCCTTGTGAGTCAGTTCACTAACACAACCCTCTTGATATCCGTAACTAGCTACTCTTTGAGTCTGCGCAGGCACTGTGCCAGTTTGGTTGACACAGGAGAGCAATAGAAGTGGAGAAATGCAGAGAAAACACTCGCCCCAGAACGGTATGCATTCTGAAAAGCATGTAGCAAAACCATGAAACAAGAGAGCAGTGCATGCAGAGAAAGCATGCTGCCTTTTTAGTTTCAAAGAGACTACTGCAAACACAATACAGGGATGGATGGCTACCAAGAGCAAGATAATGTAGGTGTAGAAAAACCGTCAACACTATGAATGCTGGAATTGGCGAAATACGAGATGACAATTTCAATCCTCCTAGATATGTTAAAGTCTCACTCCTACTTAATCCAGGCATGGGGCAGGCTGCTACTTGCATGGGAAGAGTTAAAAACCGTGTATTCTAATCTACTCTAAAGCAATCCCAGTCTAAGAACTCAGCCCCACCCTAAAACCAACAGTCATGGACACAACATAATGCCTTCTGATTTCAAATAGAATACTGAAAGCACAAAACAGGGATTGCTACCAGACACAAGATATGACCTAGTAGCATCAGAGTAGAAGATGCCTACCCAAATCATCAAAATACAAGACAACAAATTACACCCTCTTAGATAAGACAAGTTCTCCCTCCTCCTTAACCCAGGCTTGGGACTGGCTGTGCTGTTTAGCACAGGCGGAGTTAAAAACTTTGTATTCTAATCTACACTACAACAATCCTAGCTGATTACTTAACCCCACTCACAACAAGTAACTTATCCTACAAGGAGCCGTATACCATAATAGCTTACACAATAAATTACCTAAATGGGTAGGCAAGCCAGCGTTGCGATAGATGATAGAGGATGGCTGCCAAGCCTTGCAGACATTATCGATCACGAGAGTGATACCTGCTGCGATGAAAATCCCCCTTTTTTTATAAATAGCGATCGGATTCGATCGCGGGGAAGGCTGGCAATATTTGTTTTTTTTTAGACTATTTTTTCTGGCTCTTTTTTTTCTGGAGTCTTTTTTTCTTTTGTTGGGCCTCTTTGTCCTTTTGTTGGGCTCTTTTTTTCTTTTTTGGCCTCTTTTTTATTTTGTTGGGCCTCTTTTTCTTTTTTTGGGCTTTTTTTTTTTTTTTAGCCTCTTTTTTTGGCCTATTTTTTTTTTCCTTTTTTTTGGCCTCTTTTTTGATGAATGGAGGAGCGTGGTAATCGCAACGACGATGGCGCCTTTCCTGGAGATGGAACCAAGAGGAAGAAGAATAATTAGACCGGGAAATTGATGAATCATTTGCAAAAACAAGCAACACATTTTGAATTCATTCCAGAAGTATGAAAAAGAAATCGAATCCTAGACATCGAAAACTGCAAAACTCAAATCATTCAAGCTATTTCAGAAATAAAGCAAGAGAAACTAGAAGATTGATTAATCTGTTCGATTTTCAAAACATTGACGACAACAAAAAACGTCACGAAACAGAAATCCAACACAAGAATTGGGACAAACAAAAGATAAAACATCAAGAAATAAAACCACACACCGAAAGGCGTAGGGGAAACATAACACAAAAACAAAACGAAGAAAGGAAAAAAAACGAGAACGAACCAAAATCAAATGAATACAAGAACGAAATGAACTACACGATTATCGAAAGGAAAGAACAGCATTGAAAAGAAAAGAAATCATAACGGAGAGACGAAACCAACCTGATCGCTATCCCGATACCCTTTCTCAAGAAAAAAACTCTACAGATCCTACAAAAGCAAAATGCCCTAGACTAAAATTCTCTAAACCTACATTCACAAACTGAGAAACGCTGCGCATATTCGGCTCTATATATAGTTTTCAAGGCAAGAGAAATCCCAAATTTGGAAACAAGCCCATATTTCGCAATTAAGAAAAGAATTAGGGTGTGGGCTGGGTCAGTTAGAGGATGCGGTATGGGTCCATTATTGATTTAATTTGGGTCAGAATTAGAATATGGCTGATCCAGAAAACGGTTGCGGGCTGGGCCATAATTATGGTGTCGGCTGGGCCCGCAAGAGGATGTGGGCATGTAATAAGGTCTGGGCTGGGCAAGAATTTGGACAGGGACAGTTATAAATATAAGCTGTGACAGTTATACTGTCTGGACTGAGCCTGCAATAGAGTGTGGGTAGCTGTATCCAGTTTGTCGACCAGGCTTAATTGAGTGACCGATCTGAGCCGTATTTTGGAATCTGGGCGGGCTGCATCCACTATGTGGGCTGAGCTGAATCCATGGTTGGGTTGGGTTGCCTATTTCTTGGGCTGAGGCCGCGTTAGTATCTGGACCGGCCTCTATTGTGGACCGGGCTTAACTGGTTCTCGGACTGACCGTATTTTAGCATCTGGTCGGGCTGCATCCACTATTTGGGCTGGGCTGAATTCCATGGTTAGGTTGGGTTCCCTATTTCAT
>NEEC01000103.1:0-29640 GCA_002189035.1 Utricularia gibba | reverse complement strand
GAACCTACCCTAACCCTAACCCTAACCCTAATCTACTCTCTGCTAGGACGACTATTCGGCTGGTAATTAATAGGCTATGCTGGAAAATTAGCAGTCTCTAATCAAATTTGGTAGTCAAAGTGGCCAATGAGGAACGGGTTTTTGAGAGTGGATTTGGGCTGTATCGTGGCCCATTATTTGAGTAATCCACGGCCCATTTTCTACAGAAATTTCTTTTTTTTTTCACAGGATATTTAACTATTTATTTATAAAAAAAATGTGACGGCATTGGGAGCTTCTTTGCTCCAATGAGAGCGCGGGAATGTGCTCCACTATCCGGTGGCGTGAGATCAGATTTTTCCTCCGGAACATCCCGCTAAATGCTCTTGTGCCGGAAGAAATGGTGATGATCCTGCAATTTAGCAATACGAGAATATCGTAACATGTCATATCAGCACAGGCGCAACTTCTTTGCAGTACATTCTGACCATTTGCAGAAAGTGAGAATCTTTCAGTCTCTCAGCCGGCCATCCCTGCTATCAAATTAAGTCACATTCTTATTATGTTGTGTATAATCATTCGCTGTATTCAGGTAATTGTTGCGATTGCCTCAACGGAAGACCATTTTCCACATTACGTCTGGGGTCCCGGGTAGCCCTTTCTGGATTCTTTTGTAGGCTTTAATGATTAAAGATGGTGGAGAGGATTGCAGCTTATGTGTTTGTTAAAATGCTTCAGAACGTTTTTTAACGTTAAACAAGGCACTTTTGTATGTTGAACGATGCTTTTCTTTCATGTTGCAAAGTCTCGATTGCAATGGTACATGATGCATCACCTCCTGCTTTCTGGTTCTGCGCTCTTCTTCTAGTTTAGGTGAGGTTGCCTTGTGTTTTTTTTTCGCAAAATATTCTTGTGTGCCAACATTTGGAGTAGCGCTACCTCTTTGCCTTCAATGGCCACCTTTGTTTTGCTCTTCATTGATAAGGGTTGGCGTACAAATCTGTTCCTCAGCCTGATACGTCAAATTTGAATTTTATCTTCGTTATGTATATGACCTGGTATTTGGCTAAAGATTTATACGCATAGAACTTACCTTTCACTCACTATCGACTGTGAAGGATCTATTAATGTAGGTGTGCATTTTTGGCCTGCTCTGTTCCATGTCAATTGCTGCCGCTGATGCGTTGGATTTCTAGTTTCTACATTCAAGGAATGTAGGGTGCTTCCCAGATTCAGTCATGTTTAATAAAGCTTTTTAGGATAAGAAGGCTATTTTGTTATTACATGCTACGTTCCATCAGATGCACCATCGGAAGCAAACACAAGAGCTCATGTGACGAGCTCAGCGCCCGAGAACAGAAAAAGGCGTATCAGATTGAGCATGTGCCGCTTCAAGTTCATCACCGATTCAAAGTTTACATGCTAAGGTGAAGTGTAAAAATGAAATATTGTATTTTCTTTGGTGGTAAAAGGATGAGGGCTAGGGGGTGAAAACAGTTAAATCTTTGCACGGGTATCTTGAACGTTGCATTCAAGTGTGGTGGGAGCCCGGAGTATTATATGTTTGCCCTGTGAACCACTCGCCTGAGTACAACCTCCGCTGTATATTAATTTTGTGCAATAACTACAAGTGATATTTGGACTATGCAGCTATCAACAACTTTACTTTACTCTTGCCATTTAGCTGTTCTTCTTTCCTTTTTCTTTTGTGTTTTGAACTGATTCACGGTTTTATTTCCCTGATTCTATCTTCCTGACTGCGTCATGTTAGGGGTATTTGAGGGATTCGGATTTTAAAACCTCTGTTTTTCAATCCATCTCCACTCCTCTCCCATTCAATGCATTACCGACCTCGCTACAATTTTTTCCCAACTCCTGTTTTATCTGCTCTTTGCTTTAGCCTCTCTATCATTGCTACACAGGTGGGTCCTCCTCTGCCTCTTTCCTTTCTTCAAACCCAAACGCTTTTCTTTTCTGTGGATTCTTGCCATGAAAAATGGGTTTTTGTGGCTGAATCTGAAGTTTTCGATTGTGGGGTTTTTGTTTGCAGGGAATGGACTGCTTGCTTGGAGCTCCCGGTGGTTATGTAAAACGGAGACCCCTGCCGCCGCATCGGCGTACAGCGGCCCAGGGGATGACTTGTTCGTCAACGAGTTGTTGGACTTCTCTCATTGGTTGTCCGATGCCGGAGAGCCGGTGCAGAAACTGGAAGAATCCGGCCAAAATGTGCAGCAGGATAACGTCGTCAAACCTCCCCCACTGTCACAAGAGAAACAACCGAAACATAGCAATGCTATTTTGTCCGAGAGTGAGCACAATTCTCTTCCCGACAGCGTATTCATGCCGCCGGTGAGTGAAATTTTGAATTCGTTTACTTTAAAGTAACATTTTTTAGCAAGGGGAGCCCCCAAAAAACTGTTCTTTTTCTTCAGGAGGAGAGCTTGGAGAGTCTAGAATGGCTTTCCCATTTCGTTGAGGACTCATTTTCCGATTTCTCCCTCACCGGAAAATTACCACCGAAACCATTGCAAACTCCCCCCTCTACCGAGTCTCCGCTCAAGGACAAACCCAGTTTTGTCTCCGGAGTTCAAACCAAGGCCCGAACCAAACGACCCCGCCACGTCTGGCCCGTGCTGTCTCATTCGTTCCCGGAGTCAACCGCCACTTCATCCTCATCCTCGTCGTCATCGGCGTCGTCTTTTATATCTCAGAAGAAGAAAAGGAAACCGTCCGAGGACTCTGGCGCCGCCGTGCAAGCTAGGAGGTGTAGTCATTGCGGCGTGACCAAGACCCACAGTGGCGGGCCGGGCCGCTGGGTTCTAAAACCCTCTGCAATGCATGCGGGGTGAGGTACAAATCGGGGCGCCTGCTGCCCGAGTACCGACCGGCGTGTAGCCCCACTTTCTCAAGCGAGCTTCACTCAAACAACCACCGCAAAGTCATGGAGATGCGGCGCAAAAAAGAGACAGAGACGGAGACGGAGACGGAGGCTGCCAAGGTTACCAGCTTTTGAACAATGAAACCGGAACGAAGAGAGTGGTTAATCCGGTACGGCGGCGGAACGCAGTTCCGGTGTAAATTGTTGGCAGTGGTGTAACTGATTCGGAAGACAGTACTCATTTTGCTTAGAATCTTGGCGTTCGCTTTGTTGACTATTTCCTTTTTACTTTTCTTTTCTCATTTCGAAAAACATCCATTTCTCATCAAAATCAGTAGCTACGTGGATAATTTATATATTCAAAAAATAGGCTGAATAATTAATTAATTAATTAATAAATTATACTGTAGCTAGCTGCTAGCTCCTGGGAATACCACTAAATTAATTAATAGTTTCTCCAAATTTATTCACGGCCTCACAACTCATTCCCTTTTTAAAAAAAGGTTCATTTTATTTTTTCTAGTTTATTTAATTAATAAATCCTACAAAATTGTGCCCTTGTCCCCTGTGTGAGTTTGAGGCGCCAGGCTACGTACCCCCTGCCCGCTGCTGCGATTTTGTGGTATTTAATGGATATTTAATTTCATGGGCAGCACCATTAATTAAAATTAGATGTCTAGCGGGCAGGTATTAATTAAACTCATAATGTAGGAAGGAATTACATTAGGGGCATTGCATGCACATTGTGTATTTAATCCTACCATTATCAATTTCTGATTGAGGTGTGGGACCCGCATCCCCTAATTTCTCATTCATTAATCAATTTCTGAAACGCTTGCGGGCCACTGGGCCTCGAATTGGTAAAAGCAGTGCAAGCCCATGCCTGCTATGCGAATGAATTGGGCTAGGCCCATTCACAACCTATTTATCTTTTTTTTAATTGTTTATTACGTCAGCCCCCGCGGGAATGTCGTCGAAATTAAGCAATCATTAAAAAAAGGAAAAAAAATTTGCATTTTTGTCAACCAAGTGAATGGGGCCTGCGGGCCCACCAATGAGACGTTGGTGTTGGTGGTGACGGGGCACCGCTTTGGGTGTGAACTTACAAAATTCAGTCTTCTTGAGGACATCCTTAAATCCTAGAAATTTTAGATAAACAAAATCAGATTTGTAAATAAAACTTTATAATATTTGGCAAAAAGGCAGCCCCCCGAGGATGCACATGGGGCACTTAGGGTCTCTTGTCCCCCCTCACGACATGTGTGTTTTTTTTCTCTGGAAATTGTGAATTTTAATTACCAAACCTGGTTGGTGTTGTTGGACGAGAAGTCATGTTGGGGTGGGCTCCCGTCCCAAATACAAGGTTTTTTAACAAATATTTAAAAATCAATTTTATTATCAGACAAGAATCATTTACTATAAAAAATTTTAACACTTTATTTGAATTTCTTCTTTTAAAATAAAAATTAATATTTATTTTAAAATATAACAACTGTAATTATTTATAAAAAATTTGGCCACATATTTGTAAGTTTGTAGTCAACATCAATTCTCACCTAACATTTACTCTTTCTAATTTAAAATAAAATTAGAATGATTCTAAAAAATCAGAATATAATTAAATACACGTTTCTAAAAGTAGAGTTAAATTTAGTACTCCTTTCCTTCAAGTTTCATCTCACAAAAGCATGGGCAATCTATTCAACAGATAAGAAAGCAACAATTGGGTTTTTTAGGCATTTTAAAAAGGAAGCTTGTTCACTGAAAACTGGATCAATGTTTGAAAAAAGAGTACAACACATCGGAAAGTCACGTTTCAGACAAGGACCCGGCCTTGTCCGGCGGACCGTGGGAACCGCCACCCTCTTCTCTTACACACAAATTGAATTACGCGTGCCGCCCATTCGACGTTTGACTCAACCCTTTCGGATCCGCAGTCACTTATTGTAAGGCCAAGCTACTAGTGATGGTTAATCATACAACATTGGTTATAGATGGAGTAGTAAATGTGATTAATTAGAGGGATTATACTAATCTTGCATGAAATCTTTTCTCTAAAAAAAGAAAATGTAAAACCGTGAAGGTTGGATGTTCGAAATGGACAATATCATTCAAAACAATTGTGGGTAATGACACTTCTGACTAGAAGGTGATCTTAATTATCCACCATCTAAAAGTTATAACATATAGTTCCATAACCACATGCTTGTACCTAAATCACGTTTGGTGTGTGTCTAATCATTACCCTTGAGTTTCTAGGATTGTGCCAAGATATTAAATATAATGAATGATCAGGTAAATATTATATTGTATGAAGTGTTTTTTTACTAGTAAATTGTACCTTGAATCATAATATTTTTAATTTAGGTATTATTTATAAATATAAGATGGAGGGTACCGCCAGCCACTTGAGGTTTAATATTATGGATCTGAGGCGACCCTTTCCTGTCCTGAATCATTTATGGTGCAAAGAACTAGAAAAGGGCCTTTTTTTATGTGGAGGAATTTTAAAAATAAAACACTCCCTTTTAACTTTTTTTTTATTCTATTTATGTCCGAAAACCCTAAAATTAAACCATTTTCAAACTTGGGAATTCATTGTGTGTAATGTAATTAATATTTGTAGTTCAAATTGGAAACTATTATCGCTGACGAAACGTGGTGTCGACCATTCATTCTTGCAAACCCTACATTTAAGGGGGCGGGGGGGTGGGTGAGATCGGGACCCCCTTTTCCGTAAAATAAATAATGTATTTTTAGATGGAGGCGTGACGAGACACGTGTCATTGATATTGAATTTTTCTGTCCGGAGATGATTACCTAACTCTTACAAAGAAATGACGGTGAGTGGATGGGAGCGGGTCCATCCACGTCAGAACGGGTTATCCAAGAAAAGGGGTATACGGGTCGGGTTGGGACTTCTCTGCCTTGGTCTTTATACTTGGAAAAGGACGGATTGAGTGCGTATTATATTTTATTAAATACGACAAAATTGAATTAAAAAATTGGAAATGTTGACATCCGGGGGGTGGCGTCCCCCGTTCTCACTGTGTGTGTGTGTATATATCTGAAGCACGTCATTAGGGAGGATGGATAGATAGCCCACGTTTGGTGGTGGTGCAGGAGGAGGAGATGGAGGAGAAAGAAATATCTCTGATACTCGCCTTCGTCTTCGCCATTCTCACAATCCTTGTGCTTCGAATACTACTTCATCGCAAGCGTTACCCGCCGGGGCCGCGGGGATGGCCGGTTATCGGAAACATGGGCATGATGAACCAGCTGACGCACCGGGGACTTGCGAAGCTTGCCGAGAAATACGGCGGCGTGTTCCACCTCCGCATCGGGTTCCTCCACATGGTCACCATCTCCAGCCCCGACGCCGCCAGGCAGGTCCTCCAGATCCACGACAACATATTCTCCAACCGGCCTGCGAATATCGCCATACGCTACTTGACTTACGATAGAGCTGATATGGCGTTCGCTCACTACGGACCCTTTTGGCGCCAGATGCGTAAGATTTGCGTGATTAAATTGTTCAGTCGGAAGAGGGCGGAGTCGTGGGATTCCGTCAAGGATGAGGTCGACGCCATGATTCGTGCGGTGGCTCTTAGCTCCGGCGCTGCCGTCAACGTCGGCGAACTGGTTTTCAAGTTGACGATGAATATCACCTACCGGGCTGCTTTCGGGTCCGTTTCTGACGTGGGCCAAGATGAATTCATCAAAATTATGCAGGAGTTTTCCAAGCTCTTCGGTGCCTTCAATCTCGCTGATTTTTTCCCGCTTCCCGGGTGGATTGATCCTCAAGGTCTCAACCGGAGACTCGTCGCAGCTCGCGAGTCTCTCGACGGGTTCATCGATCGAATTATCGATGAACATCTGGAGAAGGAGAAGACGGCCAACAAGAACCAAATCGAAACCGACATGGTGGATGAGTTGCTCGCCTTTCACGGTGACCAATCAAAGGTTTCAGAGCAAGATGAATCACTGAAGCTGACGAGGGATAACATCAAGGCAATTATCATGGTAAATGTGAAATAAATGATCCAAAATCCTAATCCGTATTATAATTATTAACTTGGGCATTTTTTCAGGATGTGATGTTTGGGGGAACTGAAACTGTTGCTTCTGCTATAGAATGGGCAATGGCAGAGCTAATAAGAAGTCCAGAGGATTTGAGCAAAGTTCAGCAAGAGCTAGAAGCCGTTGTGGGGTTAGAGCGCAAAGTGGAGGAGGCTGATCTCGAGAAGCTCTCCTATCTCCGCTGCGCTTTGAAGGAGGTTCTCCGTCTGCACCCCCCAATTCCTCTCCTCCTCCACGAAACCGCCGCCCCGGCGACGGTCTCGGGATACCATATCCCGAAGAATGCTCGGGTCATGATCAACGCCTGGGCAATCGGGCGCGATCCAACTGCATGGCAGTATCCGAACGAATTCAAACCGTCGCGGTTCTTCAGCGAGGCGGCCCCGGATTTCAAGGGCAGTAACTTCGAGTTCATTCCGTTCGGGTCGGGTCGGCGGTCCTGCCCCGGGATGCAGCTTGGACTCCATGCGTTGGAAATGGCTGTGGCGCATCTTCTTCACTGTTTCACATGGGAGTTGCCGGAGGGTATGAAGCCAAGTGAACTGGACATGAATGACATGTTTGGGCTGACGGCCCCTAGAGCACAGAGGCTCGTCGCAATCCCCACTCCTCGATTGCTTTGCCAGATCTTCTAAAAATCCCATCTTTTTTCGACAGGAGGAAATAATGGTGATGGTGTTGTAGCCTACCCCAGTTCTCATGTAATGGTGTGTACTCCCTGGGGTGGACAATACATCATATACTGTGTATAACTAAACTGGATTGCTTTGAATACTCCATAATAAGACCATCCCAGAACCCAATTCCATCCAGGAAGACAACCTCCACATTTGCTACCAGTGTGGGATATCCTCAGAAACTCCTAAAATCTAACAGCAACAACAATCAAGAAGCTGAGACTAAGCAGCACAAAGTTATGATGGGGAGGTTTGCGTGGAGGAAAAGGTTACTATGGCGGATGAACAACTAGCGTTAGCTGAACAGACGAACAGAACACCCGGCGTGTCTTTCCGCCTTGAACTGCGCTCTGCTTCTCTCATCCAGCGGGTGGCCCATCATTTCCGTTGGATAGGAGTTGTCAGGAGAGAGCCCATTTCTTAAAGGAGTTAAGGGAGACCCGATGCGAGTGACGGAAGAGTCCATCCTGGTTGATCTTCGGTCAGGCCTTGGGCTGGGCCCCTTTTCTGTCGGTATATCGTGTTTCTGGGTTCTGGATGCGGTGGATTCTCGCCGGTCGTCTTTTACAGATGAGGGCAGTTGGTAATGACGTGATTTCATCACATACAGAGCTATACAGCTATACTTTGGTGGTACCTTTTATTGTATATGGTATTAAATATAGTTGGAATTAATTTATACTAAAATAATTGATTCGAAAAGATATGAATATGTTTTATACAAAGTATTGTTGATGGTATTTGATAGAAATATTTATAATTAAATAAGAAAAGTGATGGAATATTTATCTATTGTATTATATATCAATAATTATAAACATGTAATTAATTTTTTTTAATATTAAACAAGCTTTCATATCCTATTAAAAAGAATCATAATATTCTAATTTCATCAACTTGAATGATGTCATTTTTAAGACAAGGAAAAGAATAATTCGTCCAAATCGGTGGAATTGATATTTAAAAAGTTAGGGTTTTTATCATTTTCAATCATGAATATATATGATAATAATTGAATTAAATTTAATATAATTATAATCGTCAGCAATTTGCCAAAACCATGTCCGGGCTCAGCAGTCACTCCTGCCACTGAGTTGAAGTCAGCACCCAGTTTCGTTTTTGTTTTGGTGGTGGTATAATTAAGGATAATATAAAAAATAATTATTTTCCAAATATATGATGGGACTTTATGAGAATATTAAATGTGTAATTAATGATCATTTATGGCAGGTTGCGGAAATATCTTCGTGCGTTCGTTGTCCAAATGTTTCCTTTTTTTACTTTTCGGAGTGAAAAGGCATGGAAGCTGATTGCCTGAACTCCATTAACTCCGATATGATCGGAATGGTGAAAATCAGCGGGGAGGTGGTAAATGATAATTCGTAACTCTCTAGAAAATAAAAAAAAAACGAATCTTTGACGGAGATTCATTCCGGGGGCTGGATTTTGTAGGGAGGAGGATCCTGACTGCTTGAAAGATGATAAAAAGGCACGATTTTTTGGTGTTAGTCCTTTAATGGAATTGGGTTTCCGTTTCCCGTGCAAATCAGATGTCGCCTCCGATTTGACATCGCACCAGAAACATCAGCCCCATCAAAGGAATTGACTTTTTTCCCATGGGTCTTGTTCAAGAACACTTTTTTATCCCGACAGGCATCTCACATGCACCGAATCTGTCTTCAGTTATTTGTGTTGTGTTATCCGAGATTGACCTTTTGTATCCTCCGAATCACGGTGCAAAATGGTTGAAACGGTAGAAGTCCAAGATTTAAGTGCTTAAACACCTCCGAGGATTCTTTGATTCCTTCTTGCAAGAAGATGATGATCGGAGGTCGCCTGAGAAACTTGGAAGGCGTGATTCTGTCATGATCATGGAGAGTGAAGGGGCGATGATGATAGGGAACAAGGAAAAGGCTTTTGTGTCAGTCAGGATAAGGCCCTTAAACGATGAAGAAATTACGAACAACGATGTTTCGGATTGGGAATGCATCAATCAGAATACTATACTCTGCAAGAATTTCAGTTTTCTTGCATCTGAGAAGTCGATGTATCCCACTTCATACACATTTGGTGAGGGAATTCTCTTACCGATTGCTTGATTCTTCAATACTACTGTGATGCTTACCTCTTTGGGTCTCCAGATGTGTGTGCCGAAACATAAGATCCCATATGAAACGAATGGATAAAAAACTAGAAGAGGGAATTGCTTTCGATAAGGGTGTGCTATTTTAAGATACTGATTCTGACGTCTTCTTCTCAGATAGGGTGTTTAGGGATGATTGCTCAACACTTGATGTTTACGAGCAAGGAGTTAAGGATGTTGTCCTTTCAGTCGTCAATGGGGTGAACTGTAAGGGCACTTGTTTTGTCTCTGTTGCTGCACTAAATCCTGACTTACTTCTTACCCTCTTCAGCAAACATTTTCGTCTACGGGAAACCACGAAGCGGAAAGACTTACACTTTGAAGGGGATTATTGTGTATACTATCGCTGATATTTATGACTATCTAGAAAAGGTGAGTCTCAATGAATGATGATACAGTTCATGAACTGATTTGGCGTATTCTGATGATGCTTAATGTTTCAGCATCCAGAAAGAGACTTTGTCCTGAAGTTGTCTGCCTTGGGGGTATCATGTGACTCTGCATTGGATCCAGCGGTATTTTTACTTCTTTCATTCGTGTTGGATAGGATGATTTTGTCATCAACTGATAACCTCTACGAAAAACAAATATACAGAAAGGAAAAATGGTGGAGATTTTTAAAGAAGAAACACTGAGGGAGAGAGATCATGCAACTCAGCTGGTCTCAAGCTTTCTAGGTAAGTCTTTTCGAACTCTGTTGCAGTGAAGAATTTCAACAGAACCCTGTTTTCAATTGCTGCTCGGATTTTCTAGAGGAAAAATGGAATGGGGAAGCATTGGTTAATGAAACGAGCCCTCTGTCCCAACATATAATCAGACTGGTACTTGTCTCCACCTCCCGCAACATCATTTTCTTGCAGCTGCAGCACATACATATTTCATTCACTTTATCTTGCAGACAGTTGAAAGCTCGGAAAAGGTGCTCCGGGGCAAGGGAAATAACATCTGTACACTTGCTGCTTCTTTGGTATGCTTTCTTTGTAACAGCAATTGTAGGATGACAGTTAAGGAGCTACTGATTTTGATACTTATAATACTTAGTCTCATCCCAGGACTTCGTTGATCTGGCTGCTATTGAGCACACGACAGTGGATGATTGCTCCCAAATGAACCATGGTTTGCCGCATTCAGAAGGAGACACACCTATGCTGAGGTAACTAGTGTAGTATCCTCCCTTACAAACAATGCATTTGTGTGGCTTTTGTCGTTAATGGTTATATGTACATCTCCTTGCAGCAAGGAATACTGTAGTCACTTCCCTTCCAGAGATTCTGTGTTAATGGGGTTTCTGCATATATCTCATAGAGAAAATGCTCGGACAGCTCTCATCTGCACAATGAGCCCTGCTCGTAGTTGCATCGAGGAAGCTCATGACACACTTCTCTTTGCACAATGCACCATGAAAATGTCAGCGAACGTGCAAGTCAATGTCACTGTCAAAGATAAGGCAGTAGTGAGGCGTTTGAAGAAGGAGGTTGCAAGGCTAGAAAGTGAGCTAAGGAACAGCCAGTCGAGCAATGCCATTATAATCAAGAAGAAAGACACTCAAATCGACAGGGTAACTGATCATAATGTTTCTTGAAATCAAGTTTTTTTTGAGTGAAGGTGGTGGGGTGTTCTTCAATCAGAGTGTTTATTTGACGTTTATTTTATTCCATGCAGCTTGAGAAGGAGATCAAAGCTCTGATTCTGCAAAGAGACATTGCGCAATCTCAAGTCAAAGAATGTCTGGACATGCTGGAAGGAGATGCAAGAGCCGCAATGCAAGTATGTAATTATTCATTCATACGTATCCTATTCATGTACCAGCCATTCTCCTCTGTTGATCAATTTGCGGATTCATCTCTTCAGATGGAACCCAGAGACTACCCACAAATCAGAGTGCAGGCATCTCCAGATTCCGAAATCCAGGATCTAGAGGCTTTTATGCTTTGTAGGAGCAGCTCAAGGGATCATTTTGCTAAAGTTTTATACAGTGAGGGGCATTCAGGCATCACTGCGGGTCCAAGGGCTTTAATAAGCAGCCCACATTCTAGTGACTATGAGTGTGCAGGTCCTGTTGGTGACGAGATTGAGCTGCAAAGCAACCACATCGCCATGGATGAGTGCAGGGAGCTCCATTATATCAGCCATGAAGGCGCCCCAGGATCTAGTTTCTCATATTCAGTTCCGAGATTTCATGCTGAAGCACATGTTACCAACAGCCTTCCTGAATTTAGTCCTCCGATGAAAGACTCTGCTTCGATGAAATCGGACTTAAAGGACGATGATGAAGTGAAGGGAAGTGTAACTTCATCGAGCACCAGTACACCGAATGGGAAAAAGTACAGCTCCATTCAATACCTTGATATTGCATCTCTGGAAATTCAGCCTTCAAGGCATCGGCTTAAGATGGATGGTGTATTCTTGAAGCTAACCAGATGCAAAAGCTGCACAGAAAGTATCAGCAGAGAAACAGCTTCTCCTCTAAAAATGAGCGAATACAAGAGATTTGAGAAAGAAACTGAGATTGGTCAAATTGAAATACATGTATCTGAAGAAGCTCCTTGTGAGGAAATTTTATCAAGAAAGTACCTTCAAATGCTTCCAGAAATTACACTTGACAGTGAAATCAACACCCCAAATGCAAAGGTTTTAAATGCTCATGACCACAACACAGGAAACTAGAGAACCTGCTTGTCTTTTTGTATCATTTCTCTTACTTGGAATCTTTTGTGCAGGTAGAAGATGGTTCATCGAAGGAGGGTGAGCATACAGCATTGAATGTCACGGAAGCATCTGCGAACAAAGATGAGCTAAGAGGACTTACCAGTTGGCCAATTGAGTTCAAAAGACTCCAGAGAGAAATAATTCAGCTTTGGCATGTTTACAATATATCACTCGCACACAGAACGTACTTTTTCTTGCTTTTCCGAGGGGATCCTGCCGATGCCATATACATGGAGCTGGAAATCAGGAGAATCAAGTTCTTGGAAGATAAATCCCCTCGTGGGGTGACAGCTAAAGCAAATCTAAGGTGCCTAACACGTTCTTCCAGGCAAGTTAGTCATCAGACTTGCTTCTCCTTCTCTCAGTAATTTGATATATTTTCCACGAAGAACAGCGCCAGTGCACTACGTCAAGAGAGGCGAATGCTGAGTCATCAGATGTCGAAGAAGTTTTCAGAGCAAGAGCGTGAGTCCCTCTTTCTGGAGTGGGGAATTGATCTCAACACCAAAGTGAGAAGGCTAAAGTTGGCTCACCAGGTATGGAGCAAAACCGATAGCATCGATCATGCTACAAGAAGTGCATATCTTGTTGCAAAGCTGCTCGGATTTATTGAACCGGGCCACCTTCCTTCTGAAGATATTTTCAACCTCAAGCTTGCTCCCAAGTCTCGCATGGGAATATGTAGTTTTAAAAGCAGCCTGATGTCTGTTCTGTGATGGGAAGTTTTGTTGTGAAGTTCATGCTGTTGCAAGTTAAGTTTTACTGGTTCACTTTGATCTTCAGAATATCAAGAACCGTGGGGGTAAAAGCTTATTACATTAGAAATTTAGAAAACTACACATCTGTTACTTCAGTGCAACAATATGTTAGAGCGAGATGTTCAGTGAGTCTTAGGCGGTGGCGGCGGCACAGCAGAGCTAGCATCACAGTAGCCAAGTAGGACATCTCCTTCCTCCGATGTGTAGCCAAGGGAACCAAGCATGGACGGCCAGCACTCGTGCTCGATCACTTTGATTGCCCGGCAGCAACCCGGCCCTAGATATGTCTCACCATTGAGGAAAAACAGCAGGACTTCAGCAGTGCAGGACTGGAGTTGCAGCAGAGAGTCCCAACAATTAGATGATCCCTCCACTTCCTCCAACTTCAGTCGGACTGCCAGAGACGACAACGAAGACAGTGGCTTCATATCGAGCCTCCTGCCCGTTGCGGTGTTGGATGATGCAAACAGGCAGAGAACAATAAGAACTGGAAGTAGCTTGGACGTGGAATCCATGGTTTCCAAGGCTTGCTTTTTACATGATCCACTAGATGATAAGCTGCTTATATAGACAGGGGAAGAGCAGTTTCACACTTAGTCACAGCAGGCGAAGAGATTTGGAATTCAATGAAGGAATGCCAGAGGTTTGTAGGAGTTACGTTCTACCTTCACTGCGCCATTCATTCAATCTGCAGTTTCTTGGGATTGTTCATCTGAGCATACACGAAGGATTTGTTCACTATTCAAACCTGGGGACACCATCTTCCAATAATTACAATGCGATCCCACTACTTTCAGTTTTTTCTTTGAACGGCCCATAATTACTAGAATTCTGGATTTGCCTCGATTTACATGCTATAAAAAGAAGGGTGAATTAATGGGCGGGCCTCCCGTGCAAAATCCACTTTTAGGCATGAGCAGTTATGTATAATGTGAATTAAGCCCAATGCAAAGCCGAAAGAGCCCAATACAATTTGGGCCTCGGCACGTGCATCTGAGAAAAATCCCTGTGGTGGTTTAGGGCTCCTAATTTAAAAATATACAGAAATTAAAAAAAATAAATAAAAGGAAAATAAGTTGCTGATGTCATGTACTGCTGACGACGATGGGACATAAAGCCAGCATCTTCACCAACCCTACTGTATCTGAACAAAACCGAGTTCCTAAAATCTCTTCCTGGAATCCCATTGATGACGCGATGAATGGGTAATTTTGGAGCTCCTTCGATTCCAGAATGCGCATCCTGCTGCAGTGTATCGGGCAAGTAGCTGGAGGTTAGGTTGGGTGGGGTGGGAAAGGATGCAGACGTGTTTGAAAAGGTGTGCGCAGTGAATAAATTCAGGGACCAGGCGTCTCCCTCCAAGTGGCCATCACCCTACACTCACCACCGCCTAGCATTCCTTGCAACTTCACCCTTGTCTTCTTCTTCCCATCTCCGAGATCACGCAGATTATTACAGCCCTACGCCCAACCACCGCGGTTGTTCATGTCCTAGCCACTCCCGCTACAGATCTTGTGTTCAAGCTCAGGATCCGATGAGCAGGAGGGATGTCATTGGGTTCCGAATGACATCTCTTCTGTTCAGAAATCAGAATCCTTGGTGCCAAATGTGCAGTCTGTGGGCAAGCGGGTAACTGCGTGTGAGAAAGTTGAAGAACTGCGCTAGAGATTGGTTGATTCCCTAGGGTGTTTAGTCATAGCTTGAAGCAGAATCTGTGAGCATTAAACTACCATGATATGGTTGTGGATTATTACAACACATTATTTAGGGTCGAGCGTAAAAACGACATGACGTAGCCCACTCTACGTAACGCTGTTGTTAATTAAGATTGCTAACGTGCATGAGGTACTCATTCTGTGGTAATAAATGACATTAACAACGCGATGCAGTGGAGGACTGCGAGAGGCAACGCAATCTGATAACTGCAGCTAACGACGAGCCACGTTCCTGCTACTGCTATCTCATTATACGTCTGTGTTCATGCCCATCTCCTCATCGCCCCTCAATGTCAAGCCTCTTGATCACACTAGTGGAAGCTTCCGAGGATCATAGGGGCAAGTAAAACCCAGTTTCAGAAGCAACAACTAACACCAATTCAAGCCATCATGATACTGCTTTGCCACATGGTTTCTCGCCGGGAAAAGAAAGAAAATCGTTGGTCGTCACTGGATGAAGATGCAAAATAACCCTGCTTTTCTTTCGCGACCAACACAATGCTGAAAGTTATTGTGTCCAGGGGCCGGGGACGAATCCGAACGCAATAATTCAAGGTGATGATGTTCACAAACGAAGAAGAATCGTCCAAAAAAGAGTAAATACAGAATAATTCTCAAATTCTCTTTTTTATACAAGGAGTAAAAATATTATTTATGTACTGTTACAACTGAATTTCTAATATTACAACAAGACATTTTTTTTTTTTTTCCTTTTGGAACCTTTTTTGAAATTTTTTAGAAGGCTTTAAATTTTATTCTCATTTTGATAATGTGTACGGAACATACTTTATATTTGTGGATTAGGCACCATGAGATGTCCTCAGTTCCCTGCAGCCACTAGCTACTTAAACTGGAGTCATTTAAGTCGCTGGTCCAGTTAGCAGTTAGATTACGCTCAGAGTATCGGTTAGATGATTAAAACCCACTTGTAATAATTTTAAAACTCGCCCAAAAAGCTAAGGAAAAAAAAAAGTGTCGGTTTCTGATGAAATCTGCCGTAACATCATGAGAATCATTACAGCGATGGCATGTGGATGTAAGCGAAGGGGCCGACCTGGTGCCATGAAGAAGAATATCATTATTCGGCCACACGGACAAATTAGTCTGCGTTCGTGTCCTAGGAACGCAGACAACCCTATACGTCGTTAACGATATAAATAAGTTGGTTGCATGTTAATTTTCTCACGGCACCTGTCCCAGAATTTCATCATGAAATTAATGTCTGCGGTCGACGTGATTATGCAGAATCATCATCGTGTCCGAGTCCGTGTCCGTGTCCCTGGCATGAAAACTTCTCCATGATGTTAGAGGAGTCGAACATGGAGTTTTCCTCGTCCTTTATCAATTTTGTGTGTGCCCCTCGGCCTTCATTATCTGATATACAGTAGTAGTACAGGGGCTTCGTGGAAGGATTATTACATGGACTGGATGCAGCAAAACACACACGCACACACACACAGACACGAAGGGAATGAATCTTAACTCCATCTCTTGGTTACCCTAACCTTCAGCCCATGTTTCATGTACAGGATGACGGAAACGTTGGGGCTCACATCATGTCCCTTCACCATCTCAATTTGATAGTTGTGAAGAATCGCAGCGGCTACGGTTTTCAGCTGTGTGAACGCCACTTCTTTGCCAAGGCAAGTTCTGGGTCCGGCATTGAACGCCATGAACTTGTAAGAAGGCTCGTATTTGATGGTTCCCCTGTCGGTGATCCATCGCTCTGGTTTGAAATCCTTTGAGTCTTTACCCCAGATGCAATCCATTCTTCCCATGGAATATATCGAAAACATCACCTTCATCTTGGGATGAACTCGGTGCCCACTGGGGAGAACCACGGGCTCCACAGGGGACTTGTGTTGAAAAGGGACTGGCGGGTAGAGTCTCAAGGATTCACAGAGGGCGCTGTGTAGGTACGTGAGGTTTTGGAGCTCTTCTGGTTTGAAAAGCCTACGTTTTTGGGATTCGCTTGCTGGGATGATGGAGTTTAGTTCTTCCCTGATTTTGCTTTCTATCTCCGGGTGCGTGGAAACCAGCCAGATAAACCATGTCAAGGCAGAGCTGGTAGTGTCACGGCCAGCGATCATGAAATTGAGGATGGTGTCTCTGAGGAACTCGTCGTCTTTGACGGGGTCGATGGATTCTTCTCCTTTGATGTAGGAGGTTAACAAATCAACTCCCTGATCGCCATTTTCAGTGGAGCTGGAGAGTTCCTGGCGCTTCAGGGTGATGTAATGGTTGATCACACCGTCCAGAACAGAGGGTGCTTTTTTCAGCTTCTGTTCGGGGCCGATTCCAATGAACTTCCCGACCTTCCATAGAATTTCCGGGAAGATATGGCGTACGAATATAGCTTCCTCCGCCGCATCCATGGCGGCGGAGAAGGGAACATCGGGGAGATCCAGGGAGAGGCACCCTGGATCATACCCTGTCACCAATATACACGTCGTGTCGAAAGTAAACCTCTGGAAAATATCTTGCAAGTCGATCACCACCCCTTTTCAGCTACCATATCAAGCACCGGAACAAGACCTGCGGAGCAGAGTTCAGTAGTCCAGTGAAAAAAAAAGAAAGAAAAGAACCATAAAGTCAAATTACAGTAGGCACCATATCAACCTTTTTCCACTTTTGAAGCGCTGGTTCCCACCAAGAACCGGCGAAAACGATCGTGAGTAATCAAGATTCTGGCCTGTTTCCTCTGGCTCCGCCATGCCTCCCCATCGGAGTTGAAAATCCCATCTCCCAACACATCGAAAATCTTCTTAAACTCACCTCCTTTAGGAAAATTAACAAAGTTCTCAGACATGATAAAGTGAACATTCGCCGGATCGGCAGTGGCCAGCAGATCCATGTCCATGAACCATGGCCCCTTCAACTCAAAAGTCCCTCCAACCTTCTCCATAACCCAAGCACACCGATCATGAACACGGTGAACGTGGCGCAGCAAGCTCGGGAGATTCCCCAAGAAAAACCAGTCCCACGGCTCCCCATCCGTGCTGATCAAACACCACAAGAAGAAAGCACAGAGCAGCAGGGCACAGGCAAGGATCTGGAAGCTGTCCATCCCCATCCCTTGGAATGAATGAAGGAATGATCCCTGAAAGATCAAGTGCACACAAGCTTTGCTTTCTGTCTTGAAGGGGGAGGTGATATATATAAAGGAAGAGATGGAGTGAGGCGAGGATTTCTTTCCATAATAAGTTAGACTTGCATCTTCATTAATCTGGTTGGTAGCTTATCTGTCACCGAATCTTTGGTCCCTCCACTCCTTAAAGCCTAGCACCAACTCATACCCAAATCCTTCTTACTAACTTTGTACATCACTCTAAATACCCTCATTTGTAAAACACTCCTATAAATCCAAAACTTTTTTCTCCTATTAATTTGAACAAATTACGTTTTTGAAAAAACGCTTCACAAGTAATCTTATTATCAAATACCATCTTACTCCAAAAAGTGCAAAAAATTTAGGAATGCTACTCATTCATAAGTTTTAATATATTTATGAAAGATTAAAAGTTTTGAAATAGAATTCGATTATAATCATATGATATGTATTTATATAAAAATAAATGATTTTAATAGATAATTACTATTCTACTAAACACACTCTTACAGTATAATCAATTTTCGATCATTCGTATTTCGAATGATCAAATTGGTTGAGACTTTGGGATCACACGTTAGTTGAACTAACAGGGGTAGTGCTTGGTAGATGTAATAGTCCACAGCCACTACGTTTGAACCATGGAAGAAATTAGTCAAGTCGATCAAGGGGGAGGTCGTTGAGCAGTTCAACTGAATTCAATTTGGGCTGGGCTGGGCCACGCAAATTATAATAGGGCCTGCGTGCTCTATCCATTGGGCCATCATAACAAATTAATATGACAATAAAAAAAATAGAAATGTGACGTCACCGGGATCTCTCCTGTCAACCGCTTTATGACACATTAGATTTTGTTTAATATGTTATTTTAATTTTGTTAAAACGTGACATATCTTAATGATACTATAAATGTGCATGTATTGGCCCATGTCGGTTTTCTTTTTATTTTTTTACCTCGGGAAGGGAACCGACAGCAGCAAAAGTGGATGATCCGTACAACTCTATGGGCGTCATCTGGGTTGTATAGGAGAGGTAGAGATCGTGGATGATGTGATGCACAGATCACTAGTCGGTGCTAATGTCTCGTACTTGGAGCTTCCAGACAAAGGTGCTTTGCTGTGCCCGAATTTGAAACTTATTTTTATTGACGAACAACAGTCAAACTATTACAGAATCTAAGGAAGGAAGATGAGCTCTGGAACGCTACCAAAAACCAGTTCCTTGGGTCGTAGACCACAGCAAACTCAGGCACTGAATGCGCTGAATGTAATCGCCCAACACCAGCAGCCCTCTTGCGGTTTGGCGAGTTGTGAGGATTTTCGAGATCTGCTGCAGCGTTTCTTGGCGGAGGTGATCCGCCTGAGACAGCACTCGAACCAGACCCTCCATCCTCTCCACGGCGGCGTTTATTTCCCAGCCTCCGGAGACGGTATCTGCCACCATTTGGCGCAATTTATCCATTCCTTTTGATAGTGCATCTTCTGCTTGGTAGCATGATTGTCTCAGACAAGAAATATCGAATCTTTGTTCCTCAAGGAGGGGCTCGAGTTGGGGCGACAACACCTACGCGCATTATCAAGTCCACAAACACTTGGAAAATTCGAAGGAAAACGATGTGAAGAGAGAAAAGCGGCAACCTTTAGGATGAGTGAAGGCCTGAAACCTCCGATCCAGAAGAAAAAGCGTTCGACTGAAGTTCTCCACATCCCCAACATGATGTACAAAGCATCGGCTTTGGCGGCGGAAGCTTTCATGGAGAAGAGATCAAGGTAATGCTTCATTGCGTTCTCCACAAGAACTCCAAGTTCCTCATCTCCAATGTCCAAAAACAGAGCGTTTCTCAGATCAGATGTTCTTTTGTTCTGCTCCTCCAACCATCGCCCGTATTCCGTTTCAAATGCAGCAAAATCTATGCAACAAAAACCCCAATTGCTGCTGAAAGTTAAATACAATACAATCGAAAGCGAAAGCGAAAGCGAAAAACGTAACTGCTTCCCGTGTAAGGTATCTGCTGATACACTTCCAAAGAACCACACCCCTGCACCACAAGAAGCTCACAGATTCATGGGCTGCTTCATATGAACTACCGCATATTGTTTCAAATTTCACCTGTTGTTCAGCTGTATCTAGCTCTTGTTGTAACTGAATCAATCTCTTCATACTGCTCTCCAACTCTTGAACATAAGCCTGCAATTCAACACAGACATCGAAGATGCCCTAACCCACATCTACTGAGTGGTAACTTGAGAGTGGGACCTTTTTACGCAGGCGGCATTTGCGCGCAGCTTCACGGTTCTGCGCCAGCCTTTTCAGCACCTGCATCTTCATTTAAGCGGTCTCAACAAATTTGCTATGAAGAAGATGGAATCGCTTCAGATACTTCACCTTTTCAGGCTTCGCTGTATGCTGCTTATCCTTGCTATGTGAAACGTCATTTGACTAGAAGGACACCCAGAAAGAGTCAACTTCCCAGAAGAAGAAGAATTGCTGCAGAATGAACTGAAAGAAAGTATACTACACAGATTCATTCACCTGGTTATCTGATCTTGAATCTAACTCCATTGGGAGAGGCGACGAATTAAAAATCCCAGATTTGAAATCATCGCCCCCACACTGAGATTTCATGGATAGAGATTCAGCTTGAGAGAAGGACCGACTGGGTATTAAACAAAACATGAACAGGGTACTGGAGGCAGGAAAACCACTTCATTTGTCAGTAGTTTTCATTTGCAAACAGACAGCTTGTAAACAGTGAGGGCCAGAACAGAGCATTTCCAACCACTCCTTCCCTAGTCTTCGCCTGCAACTCCGGAACTCGATATGTTTGCACAAAAACAATGATGGGCACTACCTCTCAGCTTAACTAGAAAAACAACGAAAGGAAGCAGCTTGCTCAGTCCCCAAGTCACAAGTTGGCGACTTATCATCTTCCGCCCATGGATCAGTGAGTTCTTAATTACAGTCGCAACTAAAGACCAAAATAAAACATAAAAACTATCTAAAAATGCTCTAAAATGCCCCAACCGACACGAATATCCACACAAAAAACTACCCAATAGGTTTAATTTTTTTTTCTACTCAATAAATAAAAACGAGATTTTTTTAAATATATATTGAATAAGATATTGAATTTTCGAGGGTCATACTTTATTCATGTTTTTTTAAGAAATAACGATTTTTTTAATATAATTACTGCTTTCGATGCCGAAAAAAAGAAAAAGCCTGAGCGCTTTGAATGTAATCACTGAAACCACCTACGCAGCCGCCGCCTGACCAGTTGTGAGAATTCGTGAAATCTGCTCCAGCGCTTTCTTGCCGGAGATGATCCGCCTGAGCCAGCGCTCTAACCGTTTTCATACCGAAGTTGGGTGTCTCGCTTCACTGAAAAATGCTCAGAAAAGAAAAGAGAGGAGGATATATGAGGTATCTACAACACAGCAGGGCAACAAGCCTTACGGAATGGAATGAAATATAGGGTTTGACCTGGTTGGTGTCTGGATTGATTGATTGTAACTTGGCGGATCGGCGGCAAGTGGAGGAAGTTTTTGGTGTCGATCAACTTGCAGCCATCTAAAGGCAAGCAGAGCCGTGAGAAGAAAGGGTAGTTGAATGAATGAATCGTGTCAGAAGTTAGCACTAAAAAAGATGTACTCGACGGACTGTTACTCCTGCGGGCCTGTGGTGCAGCTCAGAAATGCATCATTCACAAGGGAAAAGGAAAAGGTGAACACTGTGATCTTCTTACCTTGCTAATCTCCATCACTAACTCTTGCGGACAAGTGTAGTAGTCGGTGGTCTGATTACTGAAGTGATATATTACCTTGGAGACCCTTTTATCGTTTTCTACATGGAGCTAGCTCCCTGCTGCATTCGGGAGAAGGGAGGCAGAGAAACATCAACTAGCCATTTTTCCACAAACATGTCTATAAGGAAGTTGATTTGGGATTTGATCAAATTGTAACGTGAAACTAGCTGCCACAGATGTCTGGGTGGTGTAGTTGGTTATCACGCTAGTCTCACACACTAAAGGTCCCCGGTTCGAACCCGGGCTCAGACAGTCTTTTGACATTTTTTTGTATTGTTTGATGCAATTCAAGATACCTGGGCAACTCCGGCACTCCACAAGTTCACTTGCACCTCCTCAAAGCGAACTCTTCTTAACTAAAACAAGTTGCTGCATGGTCAAAAGATCAGATATACTTTACACTTTCCAGCTCTTGATTTGCTTGATCTTTTTTTCTTCTTCTTCAAGATCTGATTTTTAACTATAACTCATATGTATTTGCACTCTCCACACACACAGATCAGCTGCAAATGCTTCCCTCGCTGCTGCTCCTCTTTCTTCTCATCTTGGTAACTCACACATTCTTGTTTTTGTTCATCTAACCTTTTTTAGAATATTGACAAGACACCTAACTCATTTATTTCAGTGGCTGCAACTACGTGCAGTTGGTGGAGTAGGTGCAAACTGGGGCCTTCAGTCATCTCACCGCTTGCCTCCAGATATAGTTGTGAGAATGCTGAGGGAAAATGGGATTCAAAAAGTCAAGCTTTTTGATGCAGATTATGAATCATTGAGAGCTTTGAGAAGATCAGGTATCGAAGTTATGGTAGGCATTCCTAATGATATGCTTGCATCTATAGCTGCCAGTAGCAGAGCTGCTGATCACTGGGTCTCACAGAATGTCACTCATCATCTGCATCAAAATGTTACCATCAGGTGCTTCGATTGATTTCACTGTCGGTTCATCAAGATGCATGTCTGATTGTGAAGGAATGTTGGATTGTCTGTGTAGGTATGTGGCTGTTGGGAATGAGCCTTTTTTGGCTGCATACAACGGGAGCTATCTCAGAATAACTTTACCAGCTCTGAGGAATGTTCAGCAAGCACTGACAAGAGGTGGACATCAAAGCCAAGTGAAGGTGACGGTTCCTCTGAATGCTGATGTTTATTCCAGCAACAATGGAATGCCGTCTGGAGGCGATTTTCGTGCCGATATTCATGATCTCATGATCCAAATCATCCAGTTTCTGAGCGAGAATCAATGTCCATTCACTGTCAACATTTATCCCTTCATAAGCTTGTACACTGATCCCAACTTCCCAGTGGAGTACGCCTTCTTGGATGGAAGTTCATCTCCTGTAAACGATGGCAACACACGATACGACAACATGTTCGATGCAAATTACGATACTCTTGTGTGGGCGTTACAGAGGAATGGTTTTGGAAATCTCCCCATTATAGTTGGAGAAATAGGATGGCCAACAGATGGGGACAGAAATGCCAATGTTCAGTTAGCTCAGAGATTCAACCAAGGCTTCATGGCTCATATTTCTGGTGGCAGGGGAACTCCTATGCGGCCTGGACCTATAGACGCTTATCTTTTCAGCTTGATCGATGAGGACGAGAAGAGCATTCAGCCCGGGAACTTCGAACGCCACTGGGGGATATTCAGTTTCGATGGGCAGCCCAAGTACCCTCTAAACCTCGCCGCATCAAATTCAGGCTCTTTGATCCCTGCTAGAAATGTCTCTTACTTGGACAGAAAGTGGTGCATCATGAGGCCAAATGCTAGACTTGATGATGCTCAGATTGCAGCAAGCGTGAGCTACGCTTGTGGGCTAGCTGACTGCACCAGCCTCGGTTATGTTACATCATGTAGTGGTTTGGATACCAGAGACAATATCTCGTATGCATTCAATAGCTACTATCAGAAGAACAACCAGCTTGATGAAGCTTGCAGGTTCAACGGCCTGGGAACGGTCACGAGGACCGATCCCAGCATCGGAAGCTGCAGGTTTAACATCATGATCAGGCCACACTACGGTGGAACAGGAAGATTATCAGATGGTTTCCACAGAAATGCGGCTCAGATTATGTTTCTACTGGCAGGTCTTTTCTTGACTAACTTGTGATCCGTGATCTCTGGTTTGATATCATGAGGAAACCTTCATTCACTTAAAATCTTCACGCGGTCAAAAGATTAACATTCTCACCAATTCCATAGACATTAAGACCAGATAAACCAAGCTAAAGATTGAACACACAAATAAAAAAATAGAAGCTGAAGTTAAAGATTACAATCTTCAACTTTATGGCTTGCCATAGAGGCCTTTGGTATGACCACAGCCCATTATAGAATTTGGAAGCTTGCCCACTCTTTCGACACCTTCCTCAAACACTGTACCCATGCCCATGAAGAAATGGGATTCAATGTGACAATGAAATGCCCAAACTCCAGGATTATCAGCTCTGAATCTTAGAGCAGTCCAGCCGTAGGGATGAACAGGCACATTGTTCTTCATTATTGGGTTGATCAGATTGAAGTTCCTTGGATCCGTTTGAATGTTGAATTTTCCGGTGCCGTAGCCTAAAACCCAGAAATCATGGCCGTGCAGATGCCAGGGGTGAGTTTCGCTGTTGTTCACATTCATGGTGTTGGCATTCTGTAGAATGACGTCGACGGTGGAATTGAACTCCAATCGGTAAACGCCATTGCTCGTGGTGGCGTTCACGTTCGGCGCGACGGAGAAGATGTCGTACCTCTCGGAATCATAGTTTTCCGGCGGTGGAGTCTGGTCAAATGTGTGGAGTAAATTCTCCTTGAAGGCCACCAGATACGGCGTGTGAGGCAACGTGAAGGAGACATTGTTGATTGACCAACGCACGTTGCCGTTAATCCTGTTCTGGGTATTGAGCATCACGATTGTGCGATCCGTCGTCTGAGGCGGCGCGTGGATGTACCCCTCAAAGCTTTAATAGCCAAACTCTGGGATACCCTCGAATCCACATCGTTCCACCTGGGACCTACCGGAGAAGCCGTCGGCGGGTTCCGCCGGGGATGATTCCCGTAATAATTGAAGATGCCCAATCCCTGAGGAGTGGTGCTGTTTCGGGAAACAACCTTGGCGGCGATCCAATAGTTTCTAGAAGGATCTTGATCGGCTTTGACGATAACGGAATACGTTTCCCCAGAGTAGATGAATAAATTTTTCACCGTGAAGGGTTCCACGTAATGGCCGTCGGTTTCCACCACCGTCATGTTATGACCCTCGATTTCAAAACTCAACGCCGCCAGCGCCGTTAAACTCCCGAGACGAAGCCGATATGTCCTCCCAGGTACAACCGTCAGAGCGTGGTGTACACATTCTTCACTCGTCGCGTTGCAAAGCCCTGCTTCAATCCCCGGCGTGGAGCAGTTGAACTTCCCCCTTCCCTGTATCAAAATTGACTGCGAAAAGACGCACAGCTTCCATTACCACCGGATTTTTACCCACAGGTTAAAAATTTTAACAGTTTTTGAGTTGTAATGTACCTGAGGCTCACCAACCCAAACAAAGGGAATGGAAGAGAGACCAACAGCTTGCTCATAGGTGCTCCTATGATACCAGTCGGTGAGAATGATGCTCCGGTCGGCATCATAAGCAAACGGCTCCGATACGCCGTCGGGAAGCGACACCTCGATCATCCCGTACAATCCCGCCTGCCGCTGCATACCATAATGCGCATGATAGAGGTATGAACCAGCCTGCAACGACAGATGAAGGAACTTCAGTCGGACTTTTTCAACCCATAACCCAAGTTGTTGAAGGTGGTTGCGTTTGCTTACCCTGTCCACGACAAATTTGTACACGAAAGTCTCCCCTGGAAGAATCGGACACTGGGTCACCCCTTCCGTCCCGTCCATCCACGGCGTTCCAATCTGCAACAAGATGACAGATTTCAAGCAATCTTAATTTACTAAACTTGTTGAGGCTGGGTTTCTCTTTTCTCACCTGACGAATCCCATGCCAGTGCATGGCGACATTCTCAGTCAGCAAGCTGTTGTGAAGCTCGATGACGATGGTATCACCTTGCTGTGCTCTGATCGTCGGCCCGGGGGTTTGACCGTTGATCGTGATGGCCAACTTCCTGTAGCAATCCGGCGACTTGAATTCATACCTTACATCCCATCTATGGTGTCGAATCCTGGCCTCGACGCTCCCCAAGCATAACACAGTCAAAACAAGCGCTATGAGCCTAACCACCACGGCGTCCATCCTTGACGCTGCTTTCTTTCACGAACCTCTGCCAAAATGCATTCACATATATATAAGAAGATGGGAGAAACCGTGTGAGTCAACTCGCCCTCCTCCCATGGGAGGATGGGGTCAGTCCACTCTCTCTTTATCAACACTAAGATTTTCATCAAGTTGTCTTTCTCTGAATATTCAACCCCCAAGGATAATGATCTGAATTTCTTACACATGGAACAGTTCCTACAAAAAAAGGGGTGGGTTTTTGAATGTCAACAAAGGAAAATCACCTACCCATCTCCATCATCTCCTTTGTTGACTCGTTCAGAGAAGGAAGCTTCTTCTCTGCCACGCAAAGAAGAAGATGCCTTGAGGTTCTTCTAGTTAAATATAGCTTCCGGAGTAACGAAAAACGAGGGCTTTCTCTTGATCAATTTGTGGTGACTGTACTCCATTCATTCTTAATTTTAGTGTAAAAAGCTTGGTGGGGGGTGGGCTTCAGACAGTGATATTAATTTTAATTATTTTTGTCGTGATTATTAATTTAATTTAAAGTTAATTTTAGGATTAGTATGGTTTACCTGACATCCACTCCACGTGGTCGGCAATGTCAACTCAGCCTAAGTAGGAGCCTCCCAAGAAAATATCCAATAATAATAATAACGATAATTAAAATAAATATGTGACGTGTGGGACAGCCTATGGCCCTATACCAAATGAATTTCTTTAAAAATGGCAGCACAACACGTAATTAGAAAGTTCAAACTTCCAAGATGGATTTTCGAGAGGAATAATGGAATATATATTTGAAAAAATAAATTCAGAATTGGGTTTAATAAAATTAAATAAAAATTAATGTGGGGCGTGAGTTAAAGTTGATCTTTTATGATGCGTTCTCGCATGTCTTGTAGTACGGCAAAGTGTTGATCATTATGTTGTTCTCGAACATGGCACCCACCGCACTGGGTCGTCTCTTTTTGTTGGTGAGATGGTGTTGCGAGGCTACAAGTGAGAAGAGAATCCATGAAAAAGGGAATTGTGAAGGGTGAAAAGAGGCAACGTGCAGCACAGCCACCATGATTTGGATTTGGAAATGGAAATGAAGTTGTTGGGAGAAAAGGAGTGCGGTGCGGGGGGACATGCCCGCGTGCCTCCCTTCCCAGTTCCCATCATGGATACAAGAGAATAATGTAATAGTTTACATTATTTCCAATTACACAGCTCCACTTCCTCATTGGTTGTAGTATAGATTACATTATCTTCCAATTAGCCACTCCACTTTCTCATTCATTGCTATTGTTATATCTCATTGGCATGGGACTCTTGTTATATATTCAGTTGTTACGACCTATCCTATACTTTTATAGGATATTATTCGTATTAAGCATCAAATTTTCATGATTTATATTAAGGTGTGATGCAAGATTAGAGAAGATCCTTATATATATATATATATATATATATATATAATGTTCATTTATCATGTACGTAAGTGATACGAGATTCGTTTAAATTTATTTTATCCGTTCTTGGATTTGGGTGTTATTCAATTAAAATTTATTTAAAAAATGATCACTCGTATAATCTATTGAATATAGTGATTTAAAACTTTTACATTAAGAATGACTACTTTTATCACATATTGAAGACATGATGGCAATTTTCTAATGGATACATTTATTTGGAGTGTTCAATCTTGATGTTTTTATTTATTTCTTATATTTAAACACGTTTACTTTTTATCTAATATAGTTTACCATAACATATATATCGTGAATATATAATACATTACCGTGGTAAAATAAGAGTTATGAAATTTTAAATACGTTTTAAATATAATACATAAATTATATAACTTAGATTTTAAATAAGTTATGAAATGAGTAGAATAATAATGGGTCTAAGGATCCGCAAGAAGGCAGGGTCGCGTTATCGGCTTAGATTGCTGCGTATTGGGCCTTAGGTAGACGAAGCTCACGTTATTGGGCTTAGACTACTACTTATTGAGCCTCCAGTAGATGAAGCCCATGCAATATGACGTCTGGGCCAATTGGGAATAACTAGCACAAGCCAAGTGAGATTCTACTGCTACGTATTGGGCCTCCAGTAGATGAAGCCCATGTAATATGAATTTTGGGCCGAGTGGGAATAACTAGATCAAGCCCAAGAGGAGTTGGCAGCGGTTGCCGGAAAGATTTTCTGGAGCAGGAGAGAGGTTTGTTTTCTTGCAGGTTCACATCCATCCCCGCTTGCGGTGGAGAAAATCCAAAGGAAGCCCACAGTTTCAGGATGGTAGAGGTGTGGGCACTCTTGAACACGAAGCCCCTTTCAGAAACCAAACGCGAACCACAAAATGCGTCCATAAAACCACCCTCTACGGCCCTACATTCAAGAACACGTGGTGCAGCCTTTCCAGGGAGGGTGAAAAGCAAGCAAGTTGATGCGAAACAACCAGACCAGGACACCTGTAACTGGTGAACTGATGCTGTGGCGGTTGAGTCAATGCGCACAACTGTCGAAGCAACGGATGTTTCTGATCCGACGACGGACGGACGGGGGCGAGCGAGAAATTTTTGCAAAGGACAGGGAAGAACTCAACTCGAAACTTCATCAGCCGAGGAAAAGAATACAAAAACCATAGGATCTTTTTTCTTTCTTTTGGTTATTTGATGTAATATGCACCTTCTCCCTAACCTGGAACAACTTGACTGGACTTTTTTGTCATGTTGTGAGTCGTGAGACACGAGGGGACACCGACACGTGTAAAATTCAGAAGATTAGGTTCTTCAATGCGCGCTTTTGGACCGATCAAAGGCAAAATATGTTCCTGATGTCTTCTGGAAAACCAGAGGGACGCTGTTACAGTATTTTTTTTCATAACTGTTTTTCTTTTTTTTCACCTTTCTAGTCCCTGTGTTGGTCAAGCTAACTCCAATAATTTCTGTCTGCAAACCAACTCACTGGAAAATGCAAGTTGTGCGTTGCAAAGGAGTCCACGTCCAAGTCTGAGTACACAAGTTGAGTCATGGTGGGGGTGGTCTGCAGTACTAAAATAGAACAAGTGGGTTGTGTTGACTGAGTGACAACTCCCCAGCCTTCTGTTGCAGTAACATAAGGACAAAGACCGGTAGTTTGGTAATGCTGACCACAGAGTCTAACTCCCTTCTTCAGTGTGCAAACCCACTATATCTTGAATGCCCAACATGGAAATTGAGAAAATGAGGAGAATACCCAAACCCAGTATCCAGTGTATGCATGGGAAGTGATGGAGCAACCTGAAACCCTAATCTGTGCCTGAGAGAAAAGAGAAGAATGTGGGTGTGCTTGTTTTCGTGACGTAAGGCTTTTGTGTCAGTGAGATGAAATAATTGAGGGAATGGAGAGAAACAACAGTCGACTACAGGGTTAAGTGTTAACTAATAACTCGTGAGTTTCTAGGTTTGAGCTAAGCTCGAGTGGAATGATCAACCTCATAGTGATTGGTGATGAGAATCCAAACCCTCGAGATGGACTGGAGCTCATGGAACTGATACCCATCTCTAGTCACATCACAAATGCAGGAGATAACAAGTCTGT
>NEEC01000013.1:3000000-3218251 GCA_002189035.1 Utricularia gibba | reverse complement strand
AAACCCTAAACCCTAAACCCTAAACCCTAAACCCTAAACCCTAAACCCTAAACCCTAAACCCTAAACCCTAAACCCTAAACCCTAAACCCTAAACCCTAAACCCTAAACCCTAAACCCTAAACCCTAAACCCTAAACCCTAAACCCTAAACCCTAAACCCTAAACCCTAAACCCTAAACCCTAAACCCTAAACCCTGAACCCTAAACACTGAACCCTAAACACTAAACCCTGAACCCTAAACCCTGAACCCTAAACACTGAACCCTAAACACTAAACCCTGAACCCTAAACCCTGAACCCAAACCCTGAACCCTAAACCCTAAACCCTAAACCCGAAACTATCCGAGGAGAAGGTTACTCGACCCTAAAACAGCGGACATAAAAAAACATCTGAGATTTCCATTTCGCAGTTGAAAAGCCACTTACATGGAGAAAGATGCGGTGAGGACAAGGCCAATTGATACCATGAAAAAAGCGAGGATCGGATACCACTCAGCCGGAACAGGGCTAGAGATCGGTTTCGCTGCCGGAGCCTTCAAATACAATCGACAGAAAAAGTCATCGGAAAACGAAAGCAGAACATCAAACAAACGGCAAAATCAACGGAAGCAAATGCAGTTACCATTTCCCGATTCCGAATGCACGAGATGCAGTTTGCAGTACGGCAGTTTTTCTCGAACCGAAGACTAATGAAAATCGTGTAGTAGTTCGTTAACGCTCTGTAGACTGGATTCGGGTCGGGTCGGGTCATATACTCGGATCGATAATTTCGGACATACTGAGTTGGATCCGAGAAATTCGGACCATACCAGTTCACTGCATACAAACGTCTGACTATGTCGAAAACTTCTGTCCAAGAGTATAGATAGCAATTTCCAATACAATGCTGAAAAAATCCTAAGCAGCAGCAGGTGATGGATTTCAGCTGAAAACTCTCTTTGGTGCTGCCTGCATGGTGGTTATTATCAACTGTGCCGGCTCTATGATGCTTCAGATGATGATGGTCAGAGGGGATGGCACCGGCCATAAGTGCTGAACCTTGAACCATCAACCTTAAACCCTCAACCCTAAACCCTAGATCCTCAATATTGAACCCTAAACCCTAAACTCTCAAACCTAAACTTTGAACTCTAAATTGTAAACATATCTATATTGAGTTTAATGGCTTACGTGAAGGTAATAATGATGGTCAAGTTGGACTGGTATTCTGTGCCACTTAGGAGTAAGCAAATGATCTTTTAACAATGCCTTTGTGTGTTTCCAAATTTATTCAACTGAGTAAGCGAATTGAATTTTGCTCAAAGACATCATTATTAGGAGAAGTACGAAGGCCGTATAGTTAATAATGTGGGTTTTATACATGTGTTGTTTAGTTTATAAGATCTTACTTATGTCCAAAATAAATGTGTCATTAGGATAAAGTTTCCATCATTTACTAGATTAGGAGGTTATGAATAAAGTTAGTTTTGTTTCATTAGTTGTGTCAATTAATTGTGTCTGGTTTGGTTTTGTGATCGAATTTTCTATTCAAAACTTCATGTTTAAAACTATAGGATCTCTACATTTCCGCATACATATAAGTGAAGATAACGCATTAATCTTTCTTCTTTTTTTTTGTTTACATGTTGTCCTTGTTCAGTTCAAGATTGTTTACTATTTGTAATTTTCGGAATTTTGATACACCGTTCGCTCACTCTTGAAGGCAATGTAGAGGCTTTCTTAAATAAGGGAGAGCCGGGAAATCTTCTATTGTTGTATGTATTTTTTCATTGGTTATCCTATACCCATCATTTAAATTCAAGGAATTCTTTCTTCTTATCATGTATGTCCTGAAATTTCGGCTGCATTCTCTGATGCCCTTCATTTCTTTTCGACACCACAGCATATCTAGCTTCCTAGATTTCTTTCCTTTTGTTCTGTAAAATAAAGGTCGCCCATTCCAAATTTTTTAAACACTTATCGTATTAGCATCTGAAAAAAGTTTTATCGTTCAATAATGGCATTCTTTTCGAACAAGAATGGTCAAGACATCGAGATGGGTAACATCAATCAAATGTACCCGGCATGCAAGATCCACCAGATCTCCGATTGGGTTTCATCCGCAAAGTTTATTCGATCCTGTGCTTACAATTTCTTCTTACGGTTGGGGTTGGCCTTGCCATGTTTCTCATTCTTCCAATTCGCGAATTCATGCAAACAGCTGCAGGGCTTTATATCATGATTGCTGCCATGATCCTCACCGTTATATGTGAGCTTTTTTAATAGTTATTTTATTACACATGCTCTGGCAACTTTTGAAATTCGCTTTGGCAATGAATATGTTCGCTCTATTTAAAAAAATGCGAACTCAAGAAAAACCATGTGTATGACATGACTTCAGTTTCTTTTTTTTGTGACTTTGATTACCTGGATCAACTGTGATGGACGTTGCATGTGTTATGGAACTTAGAACATTGTGAATGAAACCGATTAAAAACTTGTTGCGCTATCTCCATATGGACTCAATTGATTGGCTTGCTGCCATTGTTGGGCAATGCGGATCCTATATATGGGATTTTTCCCTTCTCGTCTTTTAATTCTTTGGGGGGGGGGGGGGGGGGGGGGGGTCATGATCTGAAGTTCGAAAATAAATCATTTCTGAGTTGTGGCTTCAATTTAAAAAAAAATGGCATTGATATTAAAAATGAATGGGATGAGATCAAGAGTCTCGGTGATGATGATCTGTTTACCGGCTTCGTGATTGTAGTGTGCTTTATGATGTCTTGCTTCAGCCAACGGCATCCCTGGAACATCATTCTTTTGATTCTTTTCACCATTGCAATGGCATGGATGGTGGGAGCTGCTTGCACCCAAAGGAAAGGTGATCTTTTTGTGCTGGTATTAAGATGTTGGTAAATTTCACAAGTTAGATTTATTACAATTTAGAAAATAGTAGGGGTGGATTTTTTTTTATTCATGGTGACATTTTTCAGGGCAAATTGTGTTGCTGGCTGCTGGTCTGACACTGTTGGTGACTACTGCTCTCACACTTTTCACATTCGTGGCCGCAAATCGAGGCTATGACTTCAACTTTTTGGGTCCCTTTTTACTTTGTGCTATGTTACTTCTCATGGCCTTTGGAATCATCAGGGTACATTCTTCTTTGGAAAAGTATAGTTCCACACTTTCCCCACTTCAATAATGTGCTCTTCAAATTCTTGATGCGACAGATCATATTTCCCATGGGAAGAGTGGGAGAGCAGGTTCTTGCTTGCATTGGAGCACTAGTTTTCTGTGGATTCATAGTTTATGATACTGATAATATCATCAAGCGCTTCAACTACGATCAGGCAATTGAAGCAGCTACATGCCTCTATCTCGATATAATCAATCTCTTTCTCAATCTCCTTGCACTTCTGAGTGATAGTGATTGAACAATGTAAACAATGTACTATTTTGAGTTGATGTAACTTGAGTGTAAAATGCTTTGGTTAAAACTCCCTCATGACATCATATACCCTCATCTTATGTTGTCTTCTTTTCTTATATAATATATGACACATTGATAAAGCCCAAGGATTGTATTAGTGGAAATAAATTGTAAACACAGATTCCTGAAAAAGTTTTTATCGATAATATCATCCTAAAAATAATAGTTTTTTATGTCAAAATCATCAAATTTCATAATCGAATATCCTTTTTTTATAACATATGTATCCTTAGGGGATATTTTCCCTATTAATTCTCTATTTTACAAATTTTACCATACACCATTTGCATGATGTCACTACTCGCTCACATAGGCTCTACTGTGAACATATGTTTTAGAGTTTGTCAGCCACTGATGAATTGATATTATAATATTGACTGTATTTGAATCCACTCTAATGTTATTGTCTAAATAGAGAGAATGTTGTTCTCACATTTGAATCCACTATTTGCATGATGATTATAGCTCCACACACTTGAATTTCCCCATGGAAAAATGTATCAATTCCACCTACCATCAGCTCCAATCTGTCGCTCCATCCCCTTATTCATCTATCGAGTCTTGGATTATTTCTTCATTCTCCCTAAACCCTATTTCCTTCTAGTAGCTCATCTCTGGCTGTGTTACTCTTCACCCATCTCCATGCTTCACCTAAGGAGCAATTATATCCAATCCTTGAACCATACAATTCCTGATATCATTCTTTTAGAGCCCTACCACCCCCTCCCCAATAATCTTCCCAAAATCGCACATCCTCCTCCTCCTCACCCCATTTGTGGTGGAACCAAGAATTGATATCCAACCCCAGGAAAGGCTAGTAGTACATCTGACGTCTAAGTTAGATGTTCTTTCTAGCTTACTCTGATCACTAGAATCTAGACACCGAAAAAGATGCACCTCAATGAAGGCCATAGTTAGATAACCTCCTCCCCTGAACTGGGTTGGCTTTGTAGCATTTCTTGCGCCACTATGTATAATAAATAAAAGCCGTGATTGTCTAATAAAAGGATAAAATAAAGTCAACCGAATAGCCAATAATTTATAATATTATTTAATTAGGGATTTGATCATGCTAGGTATAAAATTTATACGTCGCAATTGCATGTTTACGTCATACATAACTTTTGCATAAATATCATCTAGTAAAGATGATTTCGTGTTCTGGAGTATATTACATTTATGAGAGTTAGTTAAAAAATTACACCAAGTTCTTGATGATCTCACGCAAATACCACAGGAAAAAATAATCACCTTCTTGGAGCACCCATCAGCAGGAGATACGCATAATGTCAACAGTCTCTTCACGCGAGCACGCTGATGCTTTAGTTGTCCCCTTCGCACTTGGCGTTGCTAAAGACCTCCAAGGCTCCAACTTTATCGAGACTAATCGCCTATTCCCGTTACTGCAGAACAACCGAGCAGAAGCTTACTGGGGCGAATTGATTGCACTAGCCGCTGATGTCCAAAGGAAAATCAAGGCTTCCCAGTCTCGCACCATTCGCCTCGCCAGCAGGGAAGGACACCCCAATCAGCTTATTATCTTGCTCAGGTATCATATGGCTCTAAACTTTGAGATAAACAATCTCATTTACCCAATATTCAGTCCGGTTTGCACCATATTTAATGAAATCATTTCAATCCTTCAAAAGCAAAACACGCGCACAGCAATTCCATCCGATCCCGTGCGATTCTCTTATTACAACAAATTAAAAATATTCAAAAAAAAATTGCACACTTGCACGATAGCCTTTATTTCAGGTTGTTTTGGATGAGAATGAACATGCCAAAGGGCCAACTCCCTCTCTTACCTTGAATTCTCACAACCACTTCATAGGTCACAAGTATCTCATACCATCGTTAAACATTCGCTACATTCAATTCATCATCTAGGACTGGAATTTCCCATCCCCACTACGGCCCCCGCCCCTTTTCTCCCAAAGCATCTAACTTCCATTTTGCATTCATAATGTTGCGTTGCCATTTTGACAAGCTACGACAAAACTCTAAACCAAAGTACCTATCCTGGTGCAAAACACATAATACGAGCTCTCAAGGCCCTGTTTCCAAGGTACACTGTTGATAAACAAAAATCCATTGTTAGATGAAGACAACAGGGAAAAAACAATGTCCACATATTCAGAGAGGCGAAACGATAAGCTCAATGGCACCTCGTTGGATCAACACAAAAACACTAGCTGAAAGGGTTACCCGTGAAACATCACGCATTTGTTTACAATCATGCCTCTATTTGAAGTATTCATTGCGTATGATCATCAACTGCTCAGCCACCTATATTACTAAATAAATCAGAGGAATAGTCGCCGATGAAAAAGAGGCAGAGACATACCTCCTCTGTGCTACCGTCTTCAATTTCTGCATTGAAACTGAGCAGCATTCTTTCGTGAAGCAAATTTTCCAACTCGTCTAACTCAGCTAATCCTCCACATAACAAGGATAGTACATCAGAGACAAGTTGATGACACTTCTGCATGGTACTCCACCCACCCCACTCATTTTGGACGGCCATTTGAAGGGCTTCCCATTCAAACAAAACCGTATCAATTTTCTTACACATTTCGACAGGAATGGATCCGCCCGGCGCCCCATATCCTCTGTCCAGGAAACTCATGGGGACGGCAACCATCACTCTATCCCTCCCTCACAGAAAGTTTTCTGAAGAGGAAGGCAGACGCAAGCCAAAGAGACAGGGAGAGAAACACAGAGGGAAGAGGATAGATAATCCTGAAGGTGGCGCTAATAACCGTTCCATTATCAGGAGAGGCGATGCTAAAAGTGGAGATCAAGAGGAGTAAATATAGGGGATCCAACGGCTGATATCCAAACATAATTTGAGAAGTGCCTCCAATAATAAACAATAACGAAGAAATACGACAAACTAAAAGAAACTGGCTAACAACCTTCAACAAAAACATCCAAATATAGAATAACAGCAGGAGAAATTAATTTGAAGGCCACACTGACTGGAGTCCAAATTGAAAAGGTGCCATTAGTGAGCGAGTGAAAATTTATTTTGGCTGCGCATCAGCATCAGCAGAACCTACAAGAACTCCTTGGGCGTTACCTCCCTTCTTGATGTTCTCATCCTTAATTTCATCGTCAACCCTTCTAATTCTGATTTTGTACTTAGCCTCAAAGTCAGCCATCTCAGTTTTCTTCTTTTCCAATGCTTCACTTAGTCGAGCAATGACTTCCTCCAACCCTTCCTTGTTTCTTTGCACAGCAGGTAAAACTTCATTAATTGTCCTCTCAACAAGAACTCCTCCAATCATTCGGTAGCACCGCCTGGATGGATCTAATGGTTTTATGGCATTGATTACCAAAGAATGCTCGCTGACCTCCATTTCTAGTTCGGTGATTTTGGAATAAATTTGATTTATTTCAGTTCTCATTGAAGTGTAAATGCTCGCAACAGCCTGCTCATTGGGAGGTTCTTTGCTTTCACCTTCAACTCTTGCCATGCTATTGATCTGAAAATACCAATAAAAGAAGATTGCTAGAGCATAATGCGAGATGAGATGTATATCACATGTTTGCATGAAACACCTCAGCATTCAAATTTCACGGCAACCAGTCTACGTTTTCACTATATAAGATACTACCTATCCCAACCTACCAGTACACTCTCCTGAGAGAACTAAATTTCAACGAAGTTTTATTCTTCCAGATTAAGGGACGTAAATCCCGCTCTCGGATTCAACCCTCCGGATTCAAAAATAAAAACGAACGCTTCAAAAGGCGGGTGAGAAACAGGTAATGAGAATCCATGAACCAGTCATAATATCAATCACAAATCAAGCACCTGTTATGCACCTAAAACCCTAACAATTCGTCTCCCACGCATACGTCCATTAACTCGTAAAAGGATGAAATACCAAAATGAAAACAATCACCTTTCCCGAGTGAGGCAGTGAAAAGTATGATGAACACACAGCACAAAATCGTCGAGTAGCGAGACGAGTGCAAGGGAAAATGGGGAGAGCTCTCCTGGAGCGGAGGGCTGGACTTGGGCATGCGTTTTACTCTCGTTATTGGATTGGGCTTCTTTTGTTGAGGAAACAATTGGGCTTCTTTAAAGAGTAGGGTTTTATCGCCCATGCTGACAATTTCGGATTTTATTTTTCCAGTATTTGATGTATTTATTTGAGTTATATGTTGAGCAACGGTTAAGATGTGTCCTGGTTTCAAATTTCCCACGATCATCCTGGGTGAACAAGAATTGGTTATCGGATGTGGGCGAACTGTCCTTTCATCTACGACTACTTCTATAGAACCTCCAAAAAGTGATTAAGAATGGTGATATAAAGATTGTTTGATAGTAAAATATTAGTATGTTTAAGTATAGTATAATTGGATATACATGTATTTAATTGTATATAACGTTTTATATTTATAAATAGAGGTTTTAGTACGTGATTGCTATAGATATAATTAAACTCTCTCCATTTATGTATATTATCTATTAATCAAAAAATGAATATATGATTGGTATAATTATACAATATGATTATACATATGTTAATTAATAAAACAATTATTTATGTGTAACTTTGAATATAAATCTTCTATACTATATATTATATATAAGGTTAAGGTTATGCTGGTGGCTTAGCTTGTATGTGCAAGCAAACAAAAAGGAGTGGAATGTTTTGAGTGAAGTAGAGATCTTTTTTTGACAGCGATTCATTGGATGTACATTTGATATCAGCAACTTACAAATCGTACACTTGCTTCCCAGTGAACTTGACCTCGATCGGATTGGCGTTCTTACCTATGGATCGGAAGTTCTGGCCCACCCCGGTCCTACCAGCATTCACCTTCTCCGGGTAGACACCGTCTTTGGGGTGCAAATACTGGACCTCTCCATTAGGAAACACTCGATAAAACTGGTACTTGATCTTGTACTTGGATCTCAACCTCGTCCCCAAGGCCAGGCACTGCTCCTTTCTAGCCAACTTCAGCAGGTTCGGGCCCTGGCGCATGATAGCGGCGCCGCCTGTGGGCATCTCGAACACTTGTTCCTTGGGGGAGTCCCAGGTAATGACATAGAATTCCTCGACCTGGGCCTTGCGGAGAAGCCCGCCGGTGCTACCGCCGAATATTGGCGACGGTGTATTGGGATCCAGTTCCGGTGGAGTGAATCCTGCGGGAGCGTCGGTTACCGTAGCTGGCGGCGCCTCCCCTGACATGGCTCGGATCGGGCGGTGGGCAATGGAAGACAAGATAGGCTTCACGGTGGAGAAATGTAAGAGAGATTGGTGCTTCGACGCAGGGACCAGACGGCTGGTGTTTGCGAGTGTGGATGTCAACACAGAGGCTTGGGATGCCATAGCCATGGACTGATTGGGGCAGGGCCGTCTGAAGACGTGTGTGATGCCAGAGAGATCTGGTTCTGGTCTACCTTGTATGATTTTGTGGCCTTGCTGGATAGCGGGAGGATAAGCCATATCTAATGGACCAATAACATCCTCTACCACATAGTACGTGGCAATCGCTGTTGCCCAGTGTCATCCAAATTTACGCATGGGCCAGCCACTGGGTGTTGGTGGTGAACCCCAAAAACTTCAACTCAAATGGGCAGGAGTTGTAATCATGGTGTCGGATACTTTGAGCCTGTGAAATCCAACGAGTCTTCCACATGCCACCAGTCCATTTGAGGTCTACACCTTACCCAAAGTCTCAATTGAAGAAACATGGGTATCTTGGAGAAATGGAGCTCACGCTCCAATGGAAGCATCAAGAACTCTTGGTTGGGTCTCAAGATCTTAGTGCTTCATGCAGCGTCTTCAAACCGGGGCCCGTTACCTGGAAATTCCAAAATTTTCCGGTTTGGTTTTGGGATGTTTTAGAGCACTAGTCTGAAAAACCCCAAAAAAATGTTTTCTAAAGTGTTTGGTTGTTGTTTTTGGTTTCAAAGGATGCCAACCTCCACTGCTTGGGGAGAGTGATTAGTAGTTATTGGATTTCTTACCGGATTTGTTCAGGTTTGGAGATCATCTTTGAAAAAAGAGGAAGGTTTATACTGCAGTATACAGAATCCCATGCCCTTTGGCTTGCTAAAAGCAGAGCAGGGGGCTAAGGTACTGCAGTCAGCCGCAGCTTCCCATGTCGTCAGTCGAAGCAACAGGATTCGAACCTTGGCATCATGCCTTTACCAAAAACCGATGCCTTACTGCTAGTTTTAATGAAAGAATACTGTTATCAACAAAAATTAAATCCAATAAAAACACACGCAAAATATTTAAAGGAAAATCCGAAATCCTGATTCCTTATCTATCCTCTAGTGATTTCCCTTGACGTGGCCTAATACTCACTCTGGCACCTTTGGTTTCAACCATTCCATAAATGCGTTCAATTTCCTGGAGAAGAAGGTTGTTACAGAGATGCACAACCCCATTAATTTGTTTCTTCGATTCTTCGACTGAGCTCTTCACCAAACTCGGTCACGGCTATCAATATTTCACTGGGTATCTAGCCAGTTTCTGTTGAGTCTAGAGGAAACCCCAGATCGAGCTTCTGCGACAGGAAAGTCGAGCAGATTCAACCACCGCATTTCTGACCTTCTGTTTGAACAGGCAATCAAGTTGAGCTTGAGTTTAGCAGTTCGTGTCAGTTCTACGCCTGCAGCCCAGCATAAGAATTATACAAAAGCTTGTGGAGAGAAGCGCTGCTCATCATGGCTCTTAGCACTGTTCCCTTTTGTGGAAATATGAGCGTAGTGGCGACGGCAGATGCTCGCAAGAAAGTTAGTCCTTCTGACTGGCTACATGGCGCGGATCTGAGATATAACCTCACAAACAAGTTGAATCAGGTTCACAATTTGCTCATATTTTATAGGTGTTCCTGAGATTGATAGGAAACTCTTCTGCATGATTAGGGGTTTCCAGGTTTACCTAGTATGGGGACGGTCACATGCTCATTATTTGGCAACTTTGACATTCATTTTTCCGGGTATATTTTTTTCTTAATCTTTTCGGAGGTTGTTAAGACTTAGGGGTTTATAAATGCTCTGCTGTTTTGTGTGTGTGTGTGTGTGTGTGTGTGACTAATAGCGTCTTAGAATGTGAGAGCTTGCTAATAAAAGTACTTCGGTTTATCAAAAAAAGAAAAAAACGGTTCTTTCTTAATCTCATTTTGGTATTTGGGTTTACCCATCTTCATGTTGTTAACTGGAGTGCTTGTTTGGCATCTTTTCAGGCCAAAAAAAGGTCAGCTGGGATAAGTGCATCATTGTCAGAACGAGGGGAATACTTCTCACAGAAGCCTCCAACTCCCCTTCTGGACACCATAAATTATCCAATTCACATGAAAAATCTCTCTTTAAAGGTCCAGTGCGGCACAAGATGCTCATTTTATGAGGTTTTAAATTTGCTAATGAAAATTTTTTGCGCCGTGCAGGACCTTAAACAGCTTGCAGATGAACTTCGTTCAGATGTTATTTTCAACGTGTCTAAAACCGGTGGTCATCTTGGTTCAAGTCTTGGTGTTGTTGAGCTCACGGTGGCCCTTCATTATGTTTTTAATGCCCCTAGCGATAGAATTCTTTGGGATGTTGGTCACCAGGTGTGTTTTCTTTCTTTCTTTTATTTTTTGGATGGCACAAGATACCATAGAAAACATGCTATAATCGTATTTTCCTATTCTCAGTCATATCCACATAAAATTCTGACTGGAAGACGGGATAAGATGCCAACTTTGAGACAAACTGAGGGTCTTTGTGGATTTACTAAGCGCTCTGAGAGTGAATACGATTGTTTTGGTGCTGGCCACAGTTCAACCACCATTTCAGCTGGTTTAGGTATATCTTGTTTTTAGAATGAACTCAATTCAGACTTGGTTCAAGAAATGCATGATTTATTCTACATATGGAAACCACCATAATATAGCAATGACAAATATTTTCCCTGGATCGTCTATTAATTTTGTAGAGTTTGTCACGGAAAGGGATTTGTTGGTTTGAGAATAAATTTCGTGACATAATCAGGAATGGCTGTGGGAAGAGATATAAAAGGAAGGAAAAACCATGTCGTAGCTGTGATCGGAGATGGAGCAATGACAGCAGGTCAGGCATATGAAGCAATGAACAATGCTGGATACCTGGACTCCGACATGATTGTGATACTCAATGACAATAAGCAAGTTTCGCTGCCTACTGCTAACTTAGATGGTCCCACCCCTCCTGTTGGAGCTTTGAGTAGTGCTTTGAGCAGGTTGCAGTCCAATGGGCCACTCAGAGAATTAAGGGAAGTTGCCAAGGTTAGTCTCATATATCTTCACCCTTAAGTGATTCACAGCTTGATTATCGTCTCTTCAAATTGTCTCAGGGAGTTACGAAGCAGATTGGAGGGCCCATGCATCAGCTTGCTGCTAAGGTTGATGAGTATGCTCGTGGACTCATAAGTGGTTCAGGTGCAACTTTGTTTGAGGAGCTAGGGCTGTACTACATTGGTCCAGTTGATGGTCACAACATTGATGACCTGGTAACCATTCTGAAAGAAGTAAAGAACACCAACATCACTGGTCCTGTTTTGATTCATGTTGCAACAGAGAAAGGCAGGGGATACCCCTTTGCTGAAAAGGCCGCGGACAAGTATCATGGTAATTTATTTATGTATTTTTAACTTGTTTGAATGTCGCCTGGTTTGGTTGGTCTTGTTCCATCATTTTCCAGTAATTTCACGAGTCTTGAATTGATTATTTTGCATTTTGCAGGCGTGACCAAGTTTGATCCTGCAACTGGAAAACAGTTTAAGTCCAATTCTGAAACTCAGTCGTACACAGCATACTTCGCAGAGGCTCTTATTTCTGAAGCTGAGGTGGACAAGGATATTGTTGCTATCCATGCTGCAATGGGAGGAGGAACAGGACTGAATCTTTTTCAACGTCGGTTTCCAAACAGATGTTTTGACGTTGGGATAGCTGAGCAACATGCTGTAACCTTTGCTGCTGGCATGGCATGTGAAGGCATTAAACCGTTTTGTGCAATCTACTCATCATTCTTGCAAAGAGCGTATGACCAGGTGAGCTAGCATCTTTTTTCTTTCCTCGAAGTAAATTTCCAATGTCATAATATCACTGCATTTTCAAAACATCGATATATTTGCGATTCACTCGTTTTTTTTCTTTTTAAATTCAGGTTGTCCATGACGTGGATTTACAGAAGCTACCAGTGCGGTTTGCAATGGATAGAGCAGGGTTAGTAGGAGCCGATGGCCCTACCCATTGTGGGGCTTTTGATGTTACTTATATGGCATGCCTCCCCAACATGGTTGTGATGGCCCCTTCAGATGAGGCTGAGCTTTTTCACATGGTGGCAACGGCCGCTGCCATAGACGATAGACCAAGCTGTTTCCGGTATCCAAGAGGTAATGGGGTAGGCGTGAAGCTGCCTCTTGGAAACAAGGGAGTTCCTCTAGAGGTTCGGCACTAACCATTTATTCAGTCATTGGGTCATTAAACAATCTTGCTGAGGTCCTAAATTAATCAAGAATTATTAACTCATCAACCACCATAATATTGTTCAGGTTGGGAAAGGGCGAATAATTATGGAGGGCGATAGAGTGGCTTTGTTGGGCTACGGAACAGGTGTTCAGAGTTGTCTGGCTGCTGCTGCCTTGTTAGGATCCCATAGCCTGGATGTAACAGTTGCGGATGCTCGCTTCTGTAAACCTCTGGACCATGCTCTTGTTCGATGCCTGGCCAAATCACATGAAATCCTCATCACCGTGGAAGAAGGTTCAATTGGCGGCTTTGCATCACACGTTGCGCACTTCCTAGCACTGGATGGCCTTCTAGATGGCAACTTGAAGGTAAACTCATCTGCAATACTCGCTTAGATGCCGTAAACAAAGGGAATGCCATCTGATTAAAAACTTAATGAATGGCATCTTGTGCAGTGGAGGCCAATCGTTCTTCCCGACCGTTACATTGACCATGGATCCCCAGCCGACCAGATGATGCAAGCAGGACTAACACCAGCTCACATTGCCGCAACTGTCTTTAACATGCTCGGGAAAACCAGAGACGCTCTTGGGATCATGGCCAATCGTTGATGGGACATACGTTATAATTAATTGACCAAGTGCCAGCCACATTATGTAATATTTTAGAGGAGACCAACTCTTGTAACTGTGATATGTAAGAAGCAAATACTTTGTTCTAATAATTACAGTGGGATATCTTTCTTTTAAACAAACAAAGACTTGTGGAAGTAGAACCAACCGAGGCTGAGGGATTCACACAATGTGAATAAGAGAGTAGAGTGTTCAATTCATGCTTCCATTTACTAGCATCGTTTGTTTTTCCTCACTGGAAGATTGCGGCCCTTCGTTTTCGCCCAGAGTCTGGAACGAGTTCTTTCGACTTTATCACCATACAGAAAATGCCTGTCGATTAGCCGAAGAGATTTGGGATCAAAATGAACCATCACAGGCCGATTCTTTAGGTCCAACCAGACCAAAATTTAGGTGTACTACGAGTACTGCGGACCAACCTTTCGTACTCCAGTCTCTGCTTGACAATTCCATTCAGCAATAGCTCCGTGCTGTAGACAGTAGCACCTGCATAAAAATCAATCAGCGCATTCTTATTCAGTTTATTTTGGACAGGGGATATGTGTACCTTTTTCTATAAAAGGAACACAAACATCATAATCCTCATTGCAAGACAGAATAAGATCATCCATAAATCTTCCATCCTTCAGCACAGATCGCCCGAGTCTTTCAACTGGCTGCTAACATTCAATGGGAAGTCTTTTTTCTTGGTCTGGGTGTGATTATCGCATAATACAAAAAAAAAAAGGCCAAGAAGCCTTTTTTTTCTTGGACTTACCAAACCGCCGACCGCTTTGACCAAATTTGCAAGAATGTCTTTTCCGGGGCTTACATTTGGGGTGATCAAGACCTTCCTGCCCTGCATTACATAAATCAGGAAACTCTGCTGTCATATAAGATCCTCCAATTATTACCGCTTAAGGCATCAGTTACCTGTAACAGTGAATGTTGGCCTGCTCTTTCAAGAGAAGCTGGTAGGCAGAAGCCGAACTCCATTTCCTTTTTGGAATCCCTAAGTATGTAATTTTTTTCATCAATAAGACAATTAGCTTGTCCACAGCTCTCAATCCATAAATGGGTAACAACTGGCTTTCCAAACGCAATTGCTTCTAGCATATTTCTTGTACGCGTAAATTCATCAGCCACGAAATGTGTTGCATCTGAAATTGATGATACACTTTCCCCACCCAGCCGGGCCAAAATCTGAAATATTTTATCACATAAAAAACAAAATAAATCAGTTTAACCTACCCCATAACGAAACTTGAAGGGAAAACCAATACCCTTTTCTGGTGCTTAATAACATCTACATCCAGATGCTGGCTGAACAAGACTTTGACATGGGCAATATATCTTCTCTTTCGCAAGGCAGTGGATTGACACGAAGGTTGTGGTACTAGGTTATCAATCTCTCTTTTAAGGTACAGCTTGGATGACCTCTTTCTGCAAAACTGTTTGGGATATTCACCCCCCATACAAATAGGGGATCCATCATTCACCTTGATACAATCATCAAGTGACGTAGAAGCTGTGGGAAAAGTTTCAAGCCCTCTCATTGTTGAATATTCCAAGCAGCTAACAGCTTTAGCATCCTTTGACGTCATCTGATCAGGAATGTTCCGATCATACTCCTTACATGTAAAGACAGCATTCCTTGAACGTCCGTTGGAGAAATATTGGTGCGAAGGGGTAACATCAGATGAATACCATTGGTCCAAATGATTTTCTTGTGAATGTGAGGATTCAATCAAAGATCCATGCGCACCATCATTTGAAACCCCAGATGATTCAAAGAATCCTTCCTCTGATTGCTTGGGAGTACATGGCCCTGGACCCCTAGATTTTGAAATGCTTAAAGCATTGTCACTACTACATTTTGCAGTCACGTTTCTTTTCTTGTCTACAGTTGTCTTGAACTCAAGGTTTACCCGACTAGCATCATATGGCCTTTTTTTACTCGTCTCCTTGGACCGTTTACTACAACTTGTTTTTCTGGGTCTTTTAGAAGCGGAATCTCTACTAGCTCCATTGTTGGCTCCTTTTTTACAAACATCACTACCAGTTTCACTTAAATGCACCTCAAAACACAGATCCTCCATCGCTTCAACAGCCTTTTGAGTGTCCGGGCCTATATTTTCAATGCCTAGAAAATCCCCGTCCATATCATTGTATACCAAATTGGACTTGATGGAAAAAAGATCCTTTTTCAGACTCGGAGAGAAGTGCTGTTCTTTCTTCGAAAATGAATTTCTATTTTCTTGCTGCAACATTTGCGAATCTGAGTAAAGTGGATCAGCTAAATTTTCCCTCGAATCTTTACGTTCTTTTTCAACAACATATTTAGCCTCAACGTCTAAGTGGGGGTCCCTAGGTTTTAGGTTTCCTCCCAGGCACTTCCTATCAGGGACTCCATCAGCAAAGCAAAGGTCCTTTTTTGTCGCGAAGAAACCACCACCACTATCATTTTCGCATTTCTCATTCCAATCAAAAATTTCACAAATTCCATCCACGCTTCGTACAGCAGACTTCTGTGCCAAGTCTCTGCAGCCTCTCGCACTAGAGGCAGCTTTCATTGCTTGTTTCATTTGAAATTGGGGGCTGAAACCTTTCTCAAGTTCAAAGGCATTAAGCTTGATAAGTTTTTCCACCGATTCAAGTGCATGAGATTGTGACAACTCTCCAGGTTCATGGTCACCGTCATAAACTAACCCCATGAAAGACACCGATTTGGGAATGCCAACATCTTTAACTGAGTTATCTCTTATTTCTGAGAGAGCAACTTCATTGGCATCATCCTCCCTGAAAAGTTTCCTCACAGTTGTGCTCCTGACCTTGCGTTTGTCTGATCCTACACTTCCCTCACATATTCTCTGGCTGTTATTAGGTAAAATATCCCAACTAATTCTTGTAACAGAATTCGTTAAACCTGATAAAGATGGCATATCTTGCCGGTGGTATTGTGGTTCAGAAGATGATGCACAAACTTTTTTTTTGCTTGAGCTGCCAAACCAGATGCCCTAACGGATGCAACACGGATTGAGGTAAAGCCTCTGAGAACTGACCCTGAAATAAGACATGTCATTTGTGTGCTAGTTAAAGGAAGAGTTTCATGTTTTCAGATACACATTATAGAAATATGGGCACTAAACCACATAGATCAAGTAAAATTACTGATCATAGCAGTAATTTGCAGTAAAATATAATGATAAAATGATTACTAAGTAATCATCCATAAATGCGTGAAGTTCTGGAATCAGATCATATAAAGGTGATTACACTAATAAAAAAAAATCATGCCCTTGCATGTCTTGCAGAGAAAATGGACCTGAATGGTGACTTGTATTCGTGCATTTGTCAAATGACGTTCCTGAAGCAATCTCACCTTGTCTGCAAGGATACTGGAAAGCGCAACCTCAGTTGTAAATGGCTTACCATCAAAGTTTATCAGTAAAACTATCTAGAATCTGCACCTCTGTGTCAGGGACAGGGTTGACATTGTTCATTGTACTCTTTGCATTAACTTCAGCTTTATCGGCATCAGACTCCCTTGAAAATTTAAGTGTTAAACATTTATCATAGGCGACATCATCCATGACCTGGGTTTCAGCAGTTGGATCTACTAACTGAGTTTCAAGTGCACCGTCCACTGAATATGCGTCATCAACGGGTAACGTATTGGTAAAACAGAAGAAACAGTTATCTCCAACATCTTCTGAAGCGTCACCTATCAGATTACAAACATAAGTAGAGAATAAGCCTGAAAAATAGACACCAGCAGAAAAGGGATTTTTTTGCAATTAAAACAGTCATGAACTATTTTTCAAGATCATCTGAAGATCACAATAACGAGCACACGAGTACCAGATGACCGTCCACAAACAAATATTGAATATTGATCACATTTTTTTTTTCTATACGTTGTCCAAGATACTCAATGATAAAAAAAAAAAACATCAAATATTTGATTGAAAGCGTTAAAGGAAAATGGGAAGAACAGTTGCGATTACCATGTTTTCCCCATCAAGGACATGATCACTCTCTAATACAATGATAGAATATTTTACATAATAATCAACGAAACACGGCCACGAAAAATAATACCGAGAAAAAAATCATTGTCCATTTGCAGCATGGCCGCTCGACGCGTTGAGTCGAGGCCTAAGCTCCTGTATCCTGAAGCACCGGCGACGGCATTTCCTTCAACTTGAAGAGCACCATTTGCAAGCATCTGCGGGTTGGAAAGAAGAAGCAATGGCCGACGGAAAAACGGTACCGAGAGGATGAATAAACTTGATGATGGTAGAGAGACTCTCGAGTCGTGTGTGACAGCAGGCCACGCAGAAATTGAATGGGGGTAGGTTTACCGCGTCCCTTGTGAATATGGAGGGAAACTCGAGCCCTACATCCTCCTGGGCCGACGATTCGCTTTCCGTTGTGTACTCCGTTCGGCCTTAACAATCAGGCATTCTTCGATATTCCCCATTTGACCTAGAAAACGTATGGGGTGGGTTTGATGGACCTGTGAATGGACTAGCGAATTGGTGATGGGCCTCTGGTAATTGAGATGTTAGGACTTTAGCTTGGGTTGATCAGTATGGGTTTGCTACGGCCCAAGTAGCCCTTGCAATTATGTGACCCATAGATCATCTGGTTGCTAGGTCGTGGTCGTATTCTTCTCTTTTTTCGAGAAAATTCGTGCTCGTTCGACGCGCTCCTGCGACGCATAAGCTCGTCGAAGCCAAAGCCAAAACCAGCGTACAAGGGATCGACACGGGACTTGGAGAAGGGTATATTATAATGGGTGAAGGCAAGGGCAAGCTTGAATCTATGATGCAATGGGTTGTGGAGAACAAGCTTGGAGCTGTTGGTAATTCGATTTTTCCCTCCCTGCGTTTTCTCTCTCTCTCGTTCTCTCACTGTATTTCATGTATTGGGAGCGGGACAGCATGGGCGAGCGGGGATGATTGGATCCTTGGCGTATAATTGGATTGGAAGTACCTTTAATGCATGTTTGGTCTGAATTTTCTTGAATGGGACTGTCGTGGTGTATTTGCACAACTACAGGATAAATTAAATACTAATAACAAAATACTAGCTCTTGCTGGGTTTCACCACCAACAATACAAGATGTTAGGGGGTGAGCTAAGTATTCATCATCCCAGGAACATAGGGAATTCCCTTATTCTTGATCCATGCATCCGTTACGAAGGCTTTGCTGGGTGTACATCTCTCAGCAATCTGTGGAGTGATGCGCTTGATTTCCTTCCATTTGACGCGACTGGCAGTGGAGGAGCCCGGACCCTTGTTTTGGTACTGACCATAGCACAATGTATCCAATGCGAAGTTTCCTGCCCATGGAGAACAGCCATCGGGTGAGATGGAGCCCCCAGTGTTAGTGTTCATTATGATTGTCCTGGAGAACAACTTCCATGGCCGGCCCAGGTAGGCCTTATGACGCGGATTGGCAGCGAGCAACGCGGGTTCGGACGTGATGTCCCCGTGTTGAATGACGATAGCCCCGATGCTGCGTTCTTCCACGCGGCCTTGTGCGGTGACCATGCAAGCTTGGTTGGCCATCGGCTTACGAATGATGAATTTGCAATTCTGGAAAATAGAGAGGGCATCTCCAAAGACGAAATCGATGGTGCAGGAGATCTGACAGTCACGGTACAATTGCCGATTGGTGTGAGCATACAGGGTATCCTGGTACCCATCCATGTGAAAGTTGAAGAACACAGCGTTGTCGCCCGACGCACGGAGGGCCACGGCTTGGTGCCCCTCGGGACCAGCCCTGTTTTCGAAGGCGATGTCCTTTGCGAAGAAATCTCCCGCGTCTACCGCTGAAAGAAAAAAAAAAAAATTAAACAAACGATTCTTTATTGGTGATGAACGAATCAGGTGATGGGATCACTCACCCACTGCGGCTGTTTGAAGGTCTTAACGCCGGCAGCATAGTTTTTGCTGCCGGTGACTCCTGTCTTCAATGGTCCATCTCTCACCAATATAATGAAGTTCTTCTTTTTGGGGACAACAACGGTTTCCTTATAAACGCCCGCCTTCACACGAATCACAAATGGCTTGTTATTCTTCAATGGAACAGTAGCGATGGCGTCGTTGATTTTTTTGAACTGACCGCGTCCATCAAGTGCCACCAGTGCATTTGGTTTCATCCCTGCAGCGGCAAGAAGCCTCCTCATCTCATCATCACCCCCTCCCCTCTCCCTCCCTCTCTGCCAGAAGTCTTCTTCTGCTACTGGCTTCCCCAGTAGCATCAATATCCACAATTTGTAGCTGTCCAAAAATGGAAGAAATATCAGACACCATGGCTAGACCATTGCTTGATCATTCCCATGTCAATTTTAGCAGATTTTTCATCTTTTCTCCCGTATCGCCCGTTGTATTCTCAAACGCATCAATGCAGGTCTCCTCGTTGGTTATGACAGCACTGAGTCATGTTTTCAGATCTTCAACATATCCAGCCATGTCCCCCGCACTGAATTCTTCCACTTTTTCAAAAGATTTCCTAAGATCATCCACCGTGGTTTCTAGCACCTAGTTGCACACATCCAGCGCGTCCTTGGTGCTTGAATCCGCCGCGGCTTGTTTCAGTAGAGTGGAGTTGTTCAGGACATCGCCGACGTTCTGAATGGTGGCTTCAAGTGCGATCTGAATAAGGTCCTTAGGATTTGTAGTGTTGGGCTTGGACAAGGTATTTTCGCAAGTTTCCTCGTAATCTATGGAGAGCAGATGGTCTGCACGGCCTTGGCACTCGTGCCCGTACCATTCCCACAAGTAGCACGGAGCTACCCCTGCAATCGCCACCTTCTTTGCGGACATTTCTCCTCCTCCTCCTCTCTTTGCTTTCTTTTTATTTTCTTGCACTGATAATTATTGTGTACTTGCGGATTTGAACTTGCGATTTTTCTAACTTGTGCCGTTAATTCCGTTGCTAATATTGTGGATGGATAAATGCAAGAAAAAAATCATAGGCTCGGCGTCAAAATAGAGCAACCAAAATGAAAGGCCTTAAAGTATATATATGTATATTATTTGTTCTTACATCGACATAAAATAAACGTCATTGTATCCATTTCTTGCAAGAAGAAAAAACATGAGCTTAAATAAATTATCAATCAGTCTAAAAACTAAAATCAAGTTAATCGGGAGCCGGGTATGGAACAAAGAATTGGTATGTTTTTCACTCTTTAATGGCATTGGCAATTACAACATTTGTTGCGAGGGAGTGAATTTCGTCACACGTGACAAATCCAAGGGGTTGTGATCCTCTTAAAGCCTTCCATCCGGAAAAAAAAGAAGCTCCAGATCCACAAAAACAACACTCCACGGATTCCCCTTCCTCGCTGACAAGGTATGTTGCCTCTCCTCTCTTCCTGCTATTACCTTGATTCTTTTCTTCGAGTCGTTTCAGATCTACTGCCCTTGATTCTAATCCCTAATTTTTATTCGATGGGTATTTTGCTACGCCGTGATTAGCCTCATCTTCAAGAACCCAGTTTCTTTTTGAGATCTTCATTCGTATAACCTGGTTGCAAAGAAGGCATACCCATCATGAATTCCAGCTATGGGAACGGGAAAACGGGTACAAGCAATGCATTTGATTTCGATCTCGGCCTAGGTTCTGGCCGAACGCAGCCTATGAAGGATCTGAAGAATCAGACGACCACGAATAACTACAATACGTCGGCGCCCACCTGGCACCAACGCCCTATCAAGCCAGCGTGGACCAATCAGCCCGCCACATCGGTTCAGTCAGGCGTTAGGGGATCTCTTTCAGGTCCGCCATCGATGGTAGGCGATATATTTGGGAAGACCTGGAATTCTTCTTCCGTTTCGAGTGCTGTGGGACTTGTGGATACTAAGAACTCAAATCTGTTTGGTGATCTGCTAAGCTCAGCAACTGGCCTGAACAAGAGCAGCAATGCCGTACCACTGAAAAACGTGGCAACTGCTTCCTGGAAGAACTCGTTCTCCGAGGGAACTATGGAAGCTCCATTGCCTAGAACCAGCTCTTCAGTTAAAAGCAGCGCAACTCTCAGCTCAACTTCCGGTTTTGGCAATGCAAGTGCTAATCCTGCTTCTGTTAACGGGGCAAGTTCCAGTCTTGGCGGTGCCAATGTGAGTTTGGATGCAAAGAGTAATAGCCATCAAACTCTTGGAGGGTCATCAATGAGTACGACAGGAAATGGAGTAAGAAAGGCTCAGGATCCTTTTGCATCGTTTGTTCAGTTTGCGCCTAAGCCGCCTTGTCGTATGAGCGATTCGCGCAAAGATAGTGAACGCAAGGATGTTGAATCTCAGTATCCCCCCTTGAAAACCAGCGTTTCATCAATTTCAGTAGGTGTTAGCCCTGCTAGCTTCGATGATCCTTTGGGTGGTTTTGGGCTTTCTGCTACTGGCAGTCGAATTCAGTCATCACAACAAAATTCAGTGCACAATGATTTTGATTTATTATTTTCTTCGGCTCCCAAAAGTGGAGCAACAGGAATGGAAGAATTTACCTGCCAGCCGCTTTCAGATCATTGGGGAATAAAGCCAGACCTTACTGGAGGGAATGATACAAATGCAGCAACTGACACTGAAGGACTTTCTTCCCTTCCTGTGGGGTTTCTGCCGCTTCTGCAAAAATCAATGGTATGGATAATTACAAGAGGGGACAGTTTGCCGACGCTATCAAATGGTTAACTTGGGCTTTTATTCTTCTTGAGAAGGCCGGTGATGTGAATGGGTTGTGTGAGGTTTTGACTAGCAGGGCTTCGTGTTACAAGGAAGTTGGGGAATATAAGAAGGCCGTGGCTGACTGTAGTAAGGTTGTATAACTACCATCGAATTTGCACAATTGATTTGTGTTTATTACTGCATGCTCTGCAACCATGGTTTTGAAGTACAATTTCAGCTGGCTACGGTTGATTTTTGGGAACTTCAAGGTCTCCTTTTGGCACATTGGAAACATGGACAATAAATTAGGCTCACATCTTGATTTTCTTTAAAATCCAATACTGAGTTGGATTTTTTTAGAACTTTTGGTTATGCAGAAAAATTAGCTATGATGATAGCTGTTGCCACTGTTTGGAGAAAGTTTTTTCTTGTTTGCTTTGTGCTTACTGATATAAGCACTTATCCCCAAATTCTGCAACAGTAGGAATATTGTTATATCTCATGACATTCATGTCTGCAGGTGCTCGAACAGGATAGCAAAAATGTGGATGTCCTGGTTCAACGCGCTCTTCTATATGAGAGCATGGAGAAATACAAGCTTGGGGCCGAAGATCTCAGAACCGTCATGAAACTGGATCCTAGCAACCGTGTTGCAAGGACTACAATTCATCGCCTGACGAAGCTGGCAGAGTAGGAGATGTTCGCCATTTGTATTTCGTTTACATCCTGCACAGCTTACATTCACTATGTTTCCATTTCATTTGATATTTCCGAAAAAACTTGCTATGTTTCTGTGTGAATTGTGATGGTTCATTGCCTTGCCTTGTTTCTTTGTGTGTCCAGCAGAAATGCAAACGGCTCAATCAAAAAGGAATTTAGGCACAGATATGCGACCAGCATCTCTCAGCTATTATCCACTGAAAAATGGAGATATCACCAGACTATCATTCTTCTCACAACCACCTTCAATGGAAACAAGGTCCGTCTGCGCGACGGAATGACATGTTTCTCGTCATTTACCACTCCAAGGGCGTCACGCGATAATCAATCATCCGTCTTTAACGTACCCCTTGACAGGGGCAGAGTGAAACAAATAACCTCCATCTACCAATGGCTGCAACTCGCCCTTGGCCAACTTCTTTACCGTAGGATTTGAGGACTCCATTGTACATAAAGCAACAAAAAAAAGGGTTTCCACAGACAGCCGGCTAGAAACCACCAGAAATCGCATTTTCCTCTGACAGCTTCATCCCATGAAATCAAAGTAGAGTGAAGGGCATTCGAGGACAGGTTTAGGGATGGCTCTTCTTGGGGGGACTTCCGGAATATGCTCTTAAGCTTCCCATCCAACATTAGAAGAGCAGCCGTGGATGCTATAGCTTCATACAATCCACGCAATTTCTGCCATAGCAAAGCCAAGTTTCTACACCACTTTAGGCAACCTGACACATACACGTACAAGAGTCCAGTACTGAAGGTCTGATGTAGTGCTCCAATTAATGACCAAGCGACTTGCAGAAACCTCAGCAGTAAAATAACGGATTGAACTTTGAAAAGCTAACTTGTAGCTAATATAGGCATGTAAAGAGATATCCTCTTCCTGCGAGTAATGCTTCTTTCTCTTCTTTTTCCCAGCTTCCGCTAGCTCGTGAATAATAATATCACAGCATTGGCAGAAATTCAGTGAGGGCTAGGGGCAGATGTGGTGAATGAACTCCCAGGAAAGCAATTATAGTGAGGAGCTATGTTAGCTTAAAAAGGGTGGGCTTCTTTGGTCCATGAAAAACTACAAGGAGCAACGAACGAAAGATGGAACCTTCGATCGTAAACGACCTAGCCTCTTAGCGTCGAACATCTCATCCCGCTTCTTAATGTCCATCCGTAAGTCCTTCTGTATTCTTCTTGCACTTGCCCTGATGCTTGCTCATGGACTCTCTGTCTGGTGAATTGGTGCTCCGCCGCCATTGATGTACTTCGGTTGATTTTGCGTGCTTTTAGGGTGAAGGCTCAGTTATTGGGCTTCCCCTTCCAATCGGACTAGGCCATAACTGGGCTCATGAGCCAATTATTTTAGGGAGGGCCTTGTGTGTTAAATTATAGATTCGGATCGTTTGGTAAACTGACTCGGAATACTCTGCAGCACACGCACAATTACGTCCGGTTTTCTGCTTTGCGTCAGGCTGCGGCTTCAAATTCAAATCAACGATCCATTCCCAATCTTCAGTTTCCCCAATCTGCGATCCCTAGATTCCTTATCGCCCTTAAAACCTCTCTAAAACCTTGCGTTTCTCGGAGGAATTTATAGTTGATAGTGCGCAGTAGAGAGGATCAAATCACGAGCCAAAACTGGCGTTCTGACAATTTTTCTTGGGAATACTTCTATCGCCATTATCTTCACCTGTCAAGCATGTCCTCGAGAAGGAGGTCTGGGGAGGAGAGGCTCTACCGCCCTCCTGCTTTGAGGAAGCAAAATCAGCACCGGCAGTTGAAGACGCAATCTTCTTATTCCTCATCGCCTGAAAGGAGGAGACAATTGAAGTCGGGTTCGAATTTGAATCGTTTCTTGGAGTACACCACCCCAGTTGTGCCCGCGCAGCACTTTCCAAGGGTAAATCTACTTTCTTTCTGCAATATTTGAAGAAAATGTGAAACCAGTTTATTGTTTTCCCTTTTAGATTTTGGCTACCCCATCCTGGTTGCATCCAGGCTTTATAGATTTGGTGCCATCTACTTCTTTTCTTCACAAACGGTTCGCAGTTGAACTTTACTTAGGCAAAGGAATGCTTTTTTCTGCAACTAGTCAGGGAACAGCGTATGTTGTAAACACTGGTGGCACATTACCCACACAATCTTTTTTCCAGCTGTGTATATTTTTCTTGCAATGTTAACCAAGTTTGCCTGATGTTTCACTCTCCTGCAGTCAAGTGTGCAGGCGTGGAGAAATCGCAAGCATGTCTTCCATCCCTTCTTCAATCTCAGCGATCTTTGGGAGTCCTTCAGAGAATGGAGTGTTTATGGAGCTGGAGTTCCTTTGATTTTGAATGGAACAGATTCTGTAGTCCAATATTATGTGCCTTCTCTATCTGGTATTCAGCTTTATGTAGATCCATCAAAAAATGTTGTCCAGCAAAGGTGAGCTACATGTCATTGATGATACTTTGAACACTGGATATTGAAGTAGTTCACTATCAGAATACCATCTTATACTTATAATAACGTGATGTTTGCTTCCTGTAGTGATGCTATTCATTGTTCATTGTTATATGGAATCTCCCAGATGCTTACTTGGCAACCTCGTGACAGGAAACCTGGAGAAGAGAGTGATAGCAATTCATCCACCAGTGATGGTGACCAGGAATGTTCTACCAATAGATCTGTAGACAACAGTCAAGGATATTGGGATCCACAGAGTATATCTGGCCAGGTTTTTACCAGGCATTCTAGAAGGAATCATACTCATCCTGGATCTTCAGCAGACGGAAATGATAGTAGCACCTCCTGTGGTCTGCTTATTTTTGAGTACTTCGAAAGGGAGCTTCCATTTCATCGTGAACCATTAGCTGACAAGGCAAATGCTAAGATTGCATGTTGATTTCAAATTTTCATTGTAAATGCTGACCTTTTTGTTTACTGTGACTTCAGATAACTGTTCTTGCCTCCAAGTTCCCTGACCTAAAATCATACAGGAGCTGTGATCTGAATCCTGCAAGCTGGATTTGTATTGCTTGGTATGTTTTAACGTGAACCAAAGATTTGTGTAGTTAAATCTGTATCATCCCGTGACTGAAGGAGAGAATCCGTCCATTTGAAGGTACCCCATATATAGGATACCTGTCGGGCCAACTCTGCAAAATGTGGATACTTGTTTCCTTACATTCCATTTCCTTGCAAATCCCGTTGAAAGTAAGTGGCAACATTCTTGTCTGCTTTCTTATTTTAAAACTTCATTGGGCTAACAGATTCATATGCATATAGAGTCTGAAGGGATACATGATCCAGGAAGCCAGCTCTCACTACCTACCTTTGGCCTTGCTTCACACAAGTTCAAAGCATCAGATTGGAGTGTAAATGGAATTCATGAAGTCCAGAAGATGAACTCTCTGTCGCAAGCTGCTGGCAACTGGCTTCAGCTGTTGCAAGTTAATCACCCAGATTACAACTTTTTCAGTTCCCATGGTACATATCCGAAATAGGAATTCAAGGACGACCTTTTTCTCTTTTCCGTCTAACTCCTGCTCATCTTATTATAAATGTGGGCGCTATTATGGAAGGAATGTAGGTAGGTGGCTTTCCATTCCTTCTGTCCCCGTGTGGGGGCGGACTGTTCTTCAGCCATGGACATATCTATACAGTTATGTGGGTCTTATTATTTTTCTTGTTTTTGGTTCATTCCGTTGGGAGTGGGTTGATTATTCTCAAGGTTAGCAGAGGACCTGCACATGGAACACTTTCTGGTCTTAAGCTTATGTTGATTTATAAAATATCTATTTATCATTTAGCTGTCAGCATTGTGTTGGCATGATACCAGCTGGTAACCGAAATGTGAATCTTTTGTGAAACACAACTGTCTCTGCGATCAACAGCTGACAGTCAATTGAACACTGTTTCCAGTTGCGTGGAAGGAGGCACTATACTGTAAGTAGGACATGGGGCCTGGCCTCGGGCTTTTGCCCTCCTCGACTGTGTCCAAGTCTTCATAGTGTCTCCCATCGCATTGCCCTCCTCAACTGCCTCCAAGCGTCAAGGAGTTGATGATTTCTTTTGGCAATTACGAGAACATCTCATGCAACTCTAGCATCCATGTCTTCTTAGATGCAGTTATCTTGGCTTTTGGATAAAGTATTTTTTTTTCTTTTGTCTTTTGGGATCTCAACTTGCAAGATTCATCTGGGCAGGGGGATCCTTTTACCTTGGGCTCTAGTAGGTGATTCTATTTCATATGAATGTAAAGTAGTGTAAGATGAGAGGTAATACCGTGGGTTTCTTTCCTTCCTTGAGTACTGCAGGGACGAGTGACGGCGAGATTTTTAATAAATGCACAAGCGTAGGGGCCGAATTAGTACTAGTAAGTACCCCCACCTCGCCTTTCTTGAACAACTCACAGCAACAGCAGCATGCAGCTTCAGGCTGGGCGGGTCACATGGGCCGTAGGATACCGGGGCACGTGTTCGCCCTGGATGGCGCAGCGGGCGGAGTAGATAGGGTGTAGCAGTTGACAATGGGATGGGGTAGACTAGACTATAGAGTAGTGCAGCCAGGATTTATTGTTGTATTGGACGGGTTTCTTTCAATTCTTCCATGACTAGAATGATCATGAAATATCCCTCCCTCCCTCACTCCCCCAAGGCAGTATTGAAATTGTTGTGCAGGGCCAGGGCTCAGAAGAAGAGAAAATTTTTATGGAACCGGTGCCCCAAGTATATTAGATATTACTCCTTGGAAGATTGATGATTACCCCCAGGGCAGGCAGGGTCAATTTTACCACTTGGTGGTGTGGGTGGACAAGCAGGCGTTGCCCATCCCATCCCATGTGTGCGTTGTGGTGTAAGTGAAAACTATCAGCTTGGAATAGGTAAAGAAAGTAGTGAGGTCCCCTTGTTATGAACACCACACAAAAAATGACAATACCGATAACTGGACCTTCTTTACGAAGATCACCGAGTAGTGTGTTGGAGGTTGTGGTGCGAAAGGCGTCGTCCCCTGCCGACAGCATTCCATGTGCTCCACTCCACGCCTAATTATGCATCGTTATCCTCCTCCCTCAAGCACTGGGTATGCATGAGTTGAACCAAAACCTGGGATAAAATAAACCTTTTATATGGTGTCCGTGTAATTCTTGAATGTTTTGAAGAATTTAGTAGTAGACCAACAAACAGCAATGCTTGGGTTGCTTCTGATTTGTAAAATGCTGGAAAGGAGGCAGGCAGCCCCATCCGATCCCCATGTGTTGAATGAAACTCGATCCATCTGTGTGTGCCGTGTGGTTGGTTTTGACGTCAAGGAAGAGGAAGTAACGTGTGCGAGTTCCCGAAACAGGTAAATAAACAATAAAGTCTCGTGGGGACCACTTGAAATCGGCATCTTTTTAATAGGAGATTTGAGACACCTCCGGAGGGAGGGATTTGGGATTTGGGATTTGGGTTGGGCCTCTGTTTTTGTTTTTGGTGTGTTTTAATGGCGCAGAGAGGCGTAGTGGAGAAAAGGTGGTGGTTGGTGCCAATTGCCATCAACAAGTAAGCAGGGGAATTTTATTGAGCAAATTTCCCATACACAAACAACCGAGCCGAAAGGGTAACTAGAATACCAATGCCAATGGGGTCGGGTCCCTCAGTCTTTCCTTTCCTCTTTCTCTAATGGTAATGATAATGCAACTTCTATTCTGGTCTACTTTCCAAACTACGCAACTGTAAGCGGAGCAGTGAATAGTTTGAGGATCCCTTGATCATGCCACACAGATTATAGTTTAGTTTTTACTTTGCTTTCTTCCCTCATTAAGCTGGGTGTTATCCTATTTTAGAGACGGATCTGGAGTCCCGGCATCATCCAAAGTTGTTGATTTTTAATTGCATCGGGACCAATTGAATCCGATTCAGTGTTTTTATTTTCTTGTCACCTTAATTTTTAATGGCCTACCCTCGCCCCCAGTCCAGTCCCAGTCCCAGTCCCACTCCCTACCCTTCTTCGGAAAATCCATACGTTTGCTAGTGAGTGCCGACTGCCGAGGCCGAGGCAGGCCACTGAATATTAACAAAACCCTCCTCCATCAAATCGCTTCCCTCCCCTCCCCATCTCTCTCAAACTCTCACCCCAGCTCAGCCCAACACCTCCTCCTACGCCTTCTACCCCACCCGTCTGCGCGCATCGACGCAGCACCTCCTCCCTTTGCCTTGCCTTCCCTTGCTCCTCAAAAACCCCTACTTTCTGGTCTCGTGGGTTTTCGTTGACTGCCCACGATTTACGATTAACACGTGATCTCACATCTGGGTTCCACCGATTTCATGTAATCTTTGTTGGAATACCCAGGAAGAATGAATCTTGGACCGACTTGTACTGCTACTTCCACTGATTGCTTCAAGTCCGCTGAAGGAGTTCCGGGACAATTTCCCGCAGGTCTCAGGGTCCTTGTCGTCGATGATGACCTCACGTGTCTCAAGATCTTGGAGAAGATGCTCCTAAATTGTCACTACCAAGGTTTGGTAACACCAAAGCACGCATTTTTGTGTGTCGGCGGGTCGTTGTCTTTCTCCTGGTTATGCCTTGTTTCTGAAATTTCTGATATGATTTTCTCGTGCATCCTCTGGTTGGTTCATCAACAGATCTAATACATCTCCTCCATGTGGATGTGGTGCGGGTCTCGATATTTGTGTGTATTTTGAATTTAACAAGTATGATGTGCGATTAACTAACTGTTTTTTATAAAAAAAATCCAAGGAAGAGGTTTCAATTGGATCACAGAGTAGAACTAGTTCTGTACTTGCTGTAAGGTTGACTCTTTTAGAAGGTGTAGTATTTCAATATTGCTGTCCTTCGTGGTTTTCAGTCACGAAGAGTAGTCGAGCAGAAACTGGTTTGAAGCTACTCAGAGATAACAAAGATGGATACGATATTGTTCTGAGTGATGTTCACATGCCGGATATGGATGGTTTCAAGCTTCTCGAGTGCGTTGGTCTAGAAATGGACCTGCCAGTAATCAGTAAGTTAATATTTCAGGGATCAGGCGCTTGTCTTCTTTACCTCTTTAAAGTGAGAGATTTTTTTTGGTTGTTGGTTTAGTGATGTCAGCGGATGATAGCAAAGATGTTGTGATGAAGGGCATTATTCATGGTGCCTGCGATTACCTGATAAAACCCATTCGTATGGAGGCACTTAAGAACATATGGCAGCACGTGGTTCGCAGGAAGCAGCAGGTTCTGAAGGAGAGGGAATTTGAGCATTCTGGAAGTGAAGATGGCGAAAGGGTGCAAAGACCCTCTGAAGACGCTGATTGTACCTCTTCAGCGAATGAAGGTAACTGGAAAAGTGGTTCCAAGAAAAGGAAGGAAGAAGATGATGAGGCTGAAGAAAGGGATGATACATCTACTTTGAAAAAACCGCGGGTTGTTTGGTCGGTTGAGCTTCATCAACAGTTCGTCAATGCTGTTAATCAGCTTGGAATAGACAGTATGTCTCTTATCTGGGGCGGGACAGGACTCATTCCTAGTCCTCTCTCTTTTGCTTTGCGTTAACTTTTATCTCACTAGTCTATTTGACTCATCAAACTCGCACATGTTGTTTGCAGAAGCTGTACCCAAGAAAATTCTGGAACTTATGAATGTTCCAGGACTCACTAGAGAGAATGTGGCTAGCCACCTTCAGGTTTGATCAGATCATCTTTTATCATACTTAGTTGGTCGATTGCTTTTTCCTAAAAGTAATGACTAAACATTGTTGCAGAAGTATCGCCTTTATCTTAGGCGACTGAACTTACCGCAACCGAGTGGAATCGGAAATACATTCCTTGGAAACCCTGATGCAACGTTTGGGACATTGTCTCCTCTACATGGGATATCGGTGCAAACATTAATTGACCAGAGAAACATTTTCAGCTTTGAAAGTCCCAAGATAAGGTTCATGAATGGGCAGTCTCAGAATGATAGCAGTAAGCAAACAAATCTGCTACATGGGATCCCAACGAATATGGATTCTAAGCAGCTTGCTGCTCTACATCAATCTGGGCAGTCCTTTGGTAACATAAATATGCATATCCCTTCGCAGTCTAACCAAAGCAGTATGATGATGCCACAGATGGTTCAACCCCAGTTGAGGACTCAACTTTTGAATAAAATCAATTCTGGGCATGTATTAAATCTTCAGTCATCTTTGCCTTCAGGAGTTTCGAATGCTATTTTGGGAGGGAGCGGGTTTGGGAATGTTCACTTGCCAAGTTATTCATCAGTAACCCAGCCATCGAATATTGTGGATTTCTCAAGGAGTCAACGTTTGGATTTACCAGGGTCATTTCCCCTTATGGGCAATAGCTCAAGAAATGTGGCCTTCACCTGTAGTGGGACAGCCGAAGAGGAGATGGAGTCTGAGCCTAAAGGTGGATCCGGAGGAGTTTTGGGTGCAAACTTTGTTGCTCTGAATGAGCTAAAACGGAACAGAACTGGTGAATTGGATCAAAGCAGCATTGGTCCTTCGTTTGAATCCCGCCAACAGCCTAGCCTGCAAGTACGCATGGATATTCCTACGTCAGTTGTTGTCCAACCAACACCTTCTCAGGAGACCAAGACTAGAATTAGCAACATCAACCATCAGATTACCACATCCGTTGGTCATGGGAGCAGCAGCAGCAGCAGCTCATCGAGAATTAAGGCTGAAAGGTTCCCTGCTATGGGCTTCCAAAACGACCCTTTCAACGATCAGTTGGAAGGTTATGATCTCATGAGTGCACTTCTGAAACAGGTAAACATGCAAATTTTTCTTGTGATGTGATGCTTATCATAGATGATAAACATTGGTATTCTCTAAACAATGCAGTCGGAAGACATTTTGCCAGGCGAACACGAGTATAACCTGGACAGCTTTTCGTTGGATAATCATCCTGTGTACCGAAGCAAAGCCGAGTGATTCAATCAAATCTGTGTACATAATAATAGTTGCTGCAGCTGCTTGCTCGGTGGACCTGATGCTGATCTTGTGAGAGTGGAGGGGTGAAATGAACAACACAAAATTGTAGTTTTTTGTTGGTCCGCAGTGTAGGGTTACTGGTTTCTTCCTAATGGAATGTCTTGTGATTGCTGCTGGGACTGGCAGGAAGAAGAACAACAAGAAGATGCACATTCTGCCTGATGTCGGATCCGCCCCGGTTAGGAATCCTTCCCCCATGGCCATGGGTGTAGAAATAATAATCCTCCTTTATCCCCAATTCCTGATCACTAATCAATTTTTATTTTTATTTTTTTTCCTTCTTTCAAATAACCTAAATCATAAAAGTCAAATCTTTTTGCATGGCCCCGCGTTTAAGAAAGTTTCCCATAAACAACACCAAACACCCCCGTGCGAAGGTTGTCGTGTTGCATGCAAACTCCACGGGACACGTCTCTTGTTTTTCTCGTTCAGCGTTCTTCCAACAGGCTCCTAAGCTTGTCGCAGGCCTCCGCAGACATGCACAATCTCAGTGACGCCCGCCTTTTAGAGCGGAGTGATTCTTGAATCTTCGAGGTAAAACATACGACAATAGCTGTGACGTTGTCACAGGTATCCCGCATTAATGCACTACTGATGAGCTTCTCAGCGCACCGCTGTGGATCATTGTAGCAACTCAGCTCACAGCGGACCAGGCTCACGGCCTCCTGGTTTGACATCACATCCCAAACACCGTCACATGCAATGATCAGGAATTCATCATCCTCATTCAACGGAACACACTGCAGTTCCGGCTCTGCTGTAAGTGGCGACGGAGAGCCAAATGGGAGTTTCATGTACCAGTCACCTAAGGCTCTTGTAATTGCAAGCTCACCATTCAGATATCCGTATTCAATTGTACCACCCAAGCCCTTTACCCTCTGTTGTTCCATTTGGCATGATGCTCTGTGGTCTTGGGACAGCTGAATCGCAACACCCCTTCTAGAAAGAACAGCTCGACAATCGCCAGCATTTGCAATGAGTAGATGTTTTCCAAGAACAAGTGCAGTAAGAGCTGTTGTCCCACAATATGAATCAACAATGTTGCACTCATCAGCCAAAGCTTCATCCGCAAGCAAAAAATATCTGCTGTGGAAACTCTTCAAATCGTGCAAAAATTTTTCATCTATATCAGATTTTCGAGGCAATTTAGGGTCGTCAAAGAAAAGTTTAGTGGCATTTTTCTTCATGTAAGCAGCTGCAGCAGGGCCACCATGGCCATCAAATATAGCATAAAAAGAACTTGGTTCGGACCACGCGTAGAGAGACCCCATGTGGGTGCCCAAATCATCTATACGAATATGTTCATCCTCATTAGAATTCCGAGTTCCAGTATCCGTATGACTTCCTGACCTAATCCTAGGCCAGTACCCTCTGACCGCTTGTTTAATAGAAGCAACCCTTGCTGGGCGGGTAAAAGCCTGATTAACGGCAATGAAAACATTAGAAAGCATAAGAGATATCGAATAAATCAAATAGAGATGACCCATGGATGATAACCTTTCATTTGAGACTGAACAAGATTGGCGGGAAAAAAACAGTAATTCCTAGATCAAATTCTAATCGAACAGAACACAGCATGCAAGTGAAGCTGTTGACGCAGCTTTTCCAACAAAACACAAGCAAATCCATGTTGAAACTGTGGCGAACATATTCTTTTAAGCAGGTATAAGACTCCAATCCAGGAGATAGTATATTGATTCGAAGAATAACGATCCAAGAGGAAGTGTATTAATTCGAATGGACACCGATCCAGCGAGCACAGAAACGAAAGAAACGATTGCATCACATGGTAAAGGCTGGACAAAACAAGGCACTCCAGCCCAGATCAAGACAAGAATCCTACGAAGAACAAACGCAAAAACAGAAAAATAGAACCTAAACGAAGAAAGTAGAGAACCCATACAAATCTCAGCCAAAGAGATACCGTGGAAAGACACAAAGAAATGGAATCAACATCCTGAATAAAATTAGGCCGATGTTAAATGGCAGACGCTCACCGTGTCCAGGCGAGAAAGCTCCACAGGAGCGTTTGAGGCCGCATCCGGCCGTGATACATGAAGAAAATGGGCATCGGTTCCTGCGGGAGTCGGTGGTATGCGAAGGCACTTGATGGCGAGGGTGGCTTGGCAAATGGCCTCGGTCTCTCCGACCATAATTTAAACGGTATCTGGAACGGCGAATTATCAAAGATGTCAGATTTATGTTCCCGCGTGCGAAGGGCGGAGGAAAGAATTAGGAGTGGATTTCAATTAGAATTAGGGCTGCGTTTGCGAGATCCGACAGCACCAGCGATGGAATAATATCTACTGCTGGTGCATGTGAATTGTGATTGTACATGAGAGCTAACATGCAATCCCAAATTTGGAATATTGATCGGGGGGCACCACTCCTGGGGTCAAGTGTGTAAATTTCTAGTGGCTGTTGGCTCCAAGTCCAAACTGGGTTTCGTGTTTTGTATAAGAAATCAGCTGCCGGATGTTCCTCCTCCTCCCCTCTCTTTCTGCCTTGTGCGCACCTGAAGTTTGTTTCAGTGATGAAAGGAAAGGAAGACCTGGCTTAACTATCACAACTCACACCACCCTGCCCCTACCTCTCTTGCAACGGGATACTCCTTACACTCCAGCATTCGGACAACTTTGCTCATCGTAGGCCTCTTTTCGACGTTGGAGTCAACGCACCTCATGGCTATCAGCAGAGCTCGTTTGAAGTCAGATGTTGAAGGCCTCACCTCCAGAAATGGGTCTATCACCTCTTCCGGCCTATTGGCTCCCACCATCATCTTCATCCAGTCCACGATATTCTTCTGCCTCGTCACCATGGATTTCAGTACCCGACTCCAACAAAGCCAAGCCAAGCCAAGCCAAGCCAACCCAACCCATATTGCACGTGAAAATATGCAAGCTCACCTCATGGACAGGGAGCGAGTCGTCCACTGGTTGTCTGCCTGTTATGGTCTCCAGAAGGACTACACCAAAGCTGTACACGTCTGTCTTCTCGTTTAAGAAGCCACTGCTTGCATACTCAGGAGCCACATATCTGCTAGATCAACAAGGAAGGCGGGGTTGGGTTTCGCTATAAATAACGCTAACATTTTCAATCTTGCGAATCCTCACCCATAGGTTCCCATAACTCTGGTGATAATGTGGCTTTTCCCAGCACTCAGCAGTTTGGCGAGTCCAAAATCAGATAGCTTTGCATTAAACTCATCGTCGATAAGTATATTGCTTGACTTCACATCTCGGTGCACCACTTTTGGATCAATTGCTTCATGCAGATACGCTAGACTACAAGGACAGACAGAAAACAACTCGTTTATGAGAAGCAGTGGGAATGAACTGAAAGAAGAAAAACTGTCATTACAGGGAGAAGAAAGGCAGTAAGCCACATCTAACTCACGCGTTAGCTGTGCCAAGTATTATCTTCATACGCCCCTCCCATGTGAGGTACCCTGCAGACATCCTACCTTGAAGCCATTGCTCGAGATTCCCATTGCTAACATACTCGTAAACCAAAAGCCTGATATGAAGCCAAGTAGTTGTTAAGGCGATCCTGGAAACTGAACCATGAATTTTCCATCTGAACATAGGAGACCTACCTATGAGTGCCCTCTATGCAGTAACCGATAAGCCTAACCAAGTTTTTATGCCGCACATGGCCGATAGCATCTACTTCCACTCTGAATTCTTTCTCAACCTGTCCCCTGCATCAGAGACCAATGGTTTCTATGATCACGCCAGCATGTAAGAGCTACTCTTTTTACGATGGTGTCAAGGCGTACAAGTTGTTTAGAATCCTCTTCACAGCAACAATTGTCCCATTGATCAGTTGGCCCCTATAAACGACTCCATACCCACCCTCCCCAATAACGTTCTCCTTGGAAAAGCTGTTGGTGGCTATCTCAAGATCCCTTAATGTAAACCAGTGACCCCAGCCCGCATGAGAGAGCTCAGGAAGACCAGCAGTAGGAGAAGAAGCAATGAATTCATTCACAACCAGAGAAGGTTTTTTCTCCCGGAACTCAACGTAAGATGTAACATTTGGAACGTTCTCATCCTTCACATCTTCATCACTGCGGTTTTCAGGTACATCGAAGACAAATGCCGTATGATCGGCATGGTTGGCTGAGTTCTGGTCTACCCCTATGTCCTTGATTTCTGCCGACACATCTGTATTCCGAACCGTAGGCAACGCCCCCTTCCCCTTCTTAGATTTCTTGTAAGCATAACAGCCGAACAGCAACACGAGAACAAGAAGTATCACGAAACCGATACATACAGCGACGTGAAAAAATACTTCATTTTTCAGACCTCCGTAGCGGGAACCAGAACCCATGGCAGAATTCGAGAGGCTGCCAAATACTAACAGAATTAATTCGGAAAAATATCCTTTTCACAATCAATGGCAGCTGCAAAAGCAGCAAAGACGAAAATCCTACATAAAGATATAGAATAGCAAGAAACCTGAGTTGAAGGTTCAAACTTTATTTGTGTTAAACGACGGCCAAGGAGGTGGGAGAGCTTGGCCGGCTGAAAGTTGGTAAAGCTCCAAATCCCAGATTGCCTAAGCTCGGGTACAGATGAAAATCTCTGCAAACATCAGTTGCATCGCCGCAGCCAATCTGGCTGGCAAAGGATTTATATTCAAGAGGGATGTTTTGTAGTCAAAAATTGCTGCTGGGGACGCCTATTACCAAGAAGACAAAAAGGAGTATCTCATCTGTTGTGGCAGACAGGGTACTGGCACTCGAGTCAAAAGAATCTGCAGAGGGGAATGCAGCAAGCATATGTTGTTAGCAGCAGGAGACGAGTAAGAAGAATGAATGGGCTGATCGATAGGAAGGCAAGGAATGGATACATGGCGAATTTCACCAGTAAAGCAAATCGGAAGGTTTTTGACTTTTCCAAATCAGTTAAGTAGGCATTTTCAAATGAGGGGCTCTTGAAGTTGATTGCTTGGCGGATACCAAACTAGAATACAATATAAAAATGATACCGCACCACACATTCATGAGTGTGTGAATGACTAGGCGCCACGACATGACTGAGTGAGGAGAAGCGAGGACATCTGACCTGGGGGTGGGGGTGGTTGCTGAACCAATCATCAAAGTGTACATTTTTAGTGGAGTGGAATACAATTAGTTAATAAGCAGCTTTCAGCGCCACAATTAATGCATAATGACATCACCCATATGAATGCAATGCATTTGTTACGGGGTTGAAAGGAAGGGGAGATGGAACATGGAAGACTCGACTAGGACACACTCTGGAGCATGCAGCAGGCCGGGCTCCCGAGCGAAGAACTAACTCCACCCGATAAATAATAAATAAATAATGAAATTAAAGGTTGTGGCGTTGTTGCGATGGGGAAAATGAGCGACCCATTCAAATAATCTGGAAATGAATATTTACGGAAAGAAGGCCCAATCAGATGGACTTGGACTGTTGCCTTGCGCTCGCTGGAGAATCGACGGCCACGGGGCACCAACAAATGTTGAATGGAGCGCGCTAGGCAGGTAGGTATGCACGTGTGCACTTGCAGTAGAAAGTTTGGATTTTTCCGACCAAGGTTTGCAATTTATGGAGAGGCCGACGGGAGTAGGCCTGGGCTGAGTCGAACACACCTCGGCTAATCATGAGTCGAACTCCAACTGGAACTGGAACATCTCTCGCTACACAAACACAGCCACAGCACTCACTCACCCCATGGGTATTTTGTTAATCCAATTACCAAACCTTGTTTTAAAGGCCAAATTATATCTACCCTGGTTGGCTGGGTTCGTTGAGTTGGTAATATATACACAACATTTTGGCAATGATATAGGGTAGGAAACTCTTTGCCATTTGGGTTCAGGAGCAAGAGTTATCGTATCCAACACGAGCTCAAGCCAGTAAGTAAATTGGGCCTGCCGAGCTCTAATTTCATGGAAAAGCCTGTCAATTTCCCTCCCTCCCTCAATCTCATCGCCACCATCTGCGTGTCCGGTGTCCACGTAAGCGACGCAGGATGCAGGATGGTTGGGTCCCCCGCTCCGTCACCCTCAACAATTTCCTTCTTATCGAGTATGCACGCTTTCCAGCTACGCAGGACCACAAGGTTAGAGGAGCAGGTGTGTAAGTAATATTGTTATATATCTGTCTGTCTTTTTATCGTTTGGCCGGTGATTTCGAGGTAAACCACTACTTTGCCTTGTTTCGATTTTACCTGATTGCGCTTGCGCTGGTTACGCCGATCGATGTTATTCGCCCCACCTTTTTATCTGTGCCGAGGACTAGGAGGACGCTTGCTGCTTCAATGGCAGCCAACAAGGCTCTCGAGGGAATCTCCAAAGGGGTGATGGAACAAGTCCGCCGATTTGGGGCCATGAAACAGAATGGCGTCAGCCTTCGCTACATGATGGAATTCGGCTCCCGGCCTACTCCCCGGAATTTGCTGATTGCTTCACAGTTTCTTCACAAGGAGTTGCCCATCAGAATCGCGCGCCGTGCTATTGAACTCGAGTCCCTCCCTTATGGCTTGTCCAAAAAATCCGCCGTCTTGAAGGTCTTCTGACTCTATCCGGAATCAATCAATGGCTCTTAATTCTTCCTTCTGCAATAATGCTAACAACACACTCACCTTTGTTAATTTTGCTGCTCGAAAATTTTTTTTCTCTTTATTCCTATGAACAGTCTGGTCCCTTGAATTAACGTATTTGCTAATCCTGTTTATGGGAAGGCGTCATGATAGTACAATCTTCTAGCATATTGAATTATTGCCTGTGTGTATCTGAATTCCTGCCGCACGATATTTCTTATTCAGGTGAAAGACTGGTACTTAGAATCCTTCCGCGAGCTTAGGAGCTTTCCGGATATCAAAGATAATGCTGATGAGCTGGAGTTCACGGAGATGATTAAAAGGATTAAAGTTAGACATAACAACGTGGTTCCCATGATGGCCCTAGGAGTTCAGCAGTTGAAGAAGGATCTTAATCCTAAGCTTGTTTATGGAGATTTGGGTGAAATTCATGAGTTTTTAGATCGATTTTATATGTCCAGAATTGGGATTCGGATGCTCATCGGTTTGCTCCTTCTCCACCTCTACGCATCAATCTGTACCTGGCATTTCTTGTTTGGCTTCAAGTTGCATGCTTCTCATTAGAATAAGAATGATATGCTGAGCTTGTCTCTCCTTATGATCTCAGGGCAGCATGTTGCGTTGCATGATCCAAATCCGCCTCCTGATTGTGTAGGCTATATCCATACTAAAATGTCACCCGTGGAGGTTGCAAGATCTGCCAGTGAAGATGCTCGCGCCATTTGCTTGCGTCGATATGGCAGTTCGCCCGACATCAGTATTTATGGCGATCCCGAGTTCACGTTTCCGTAAGTGAGGACTACTTTTTATCTTTTGCTATTGCAGCTTCTCTGTTCATCCCTGGTATTACTTTCCCCTCTTGGCAGTTATGTACCTTCACACTTGCACTTGATGGTGTATGAGTTAGTTAAGAACTCGCTTCGAGCTGTTGAAGAAAAATTTATCAACTCCGACAAGGTTCCTCCTCCTGTCCGGATTGTGGTTGCCGATGGGCTGGAGGATGTCACCATAAAGGCTGGTTTTCATTTCAATCATTCCCGTTACATTTGTTTCAAGTTAGTTCTTAAATCCCGGCATTTGTTCTGTTTTAGATATCTGATGAAGGGGGTGGCATACCTAGAAGTGGCCTTCCGAGAATTTTCACTTACCTCTACAGTACAGCAAAGAATCCTCAGAATGAAGGGCCTGAAGATGATATCGAAACATCAATGACAATGGCTGGTTATGGGTATGGGCTTCCCATAAGCCGGTTGTATGCAAGATATTTTGGTGGGGATCTGCAGATTATATCCATGGAAGGATATGGTAAATTGATCCTCACACTTTCGGGATGGACTCGGTGACCTTTTCTTTTCCCAGCATCACTCAGCTCCTGCTTGTCTCAGGTACAGATGCTTATCTTCATTTGTCGAGGCTGGGGGACTCCCAGGAGCCGCTTCCTTGACTGGCGGTGAAGTGATGATAATAAAATATTCAAGGCGCATGCGAGCCTGCCGGCCCCCCCACCTTCTGCGGCATGGTTATTGCCGGTGCCGATCCAACGATCGATCTGTATTGCAAATTTGCAATGCAAATATTTCCGTTTCACTCTTTTCCAAATGAGGCTGGAGAAAGCTAATCAAGACGCTGAAAAGCTTGGCCTTCTGGGCCTCCACTTGAGCCGTTCTCCCTTTCTTCCAGAATCATCAAGAAGCCTGCTTGCTCATCTGAATGCAGGGCCGGCCAACAGCTGTAGAAATCTGTTATCTGATTCCTCCGTTCCCGTTGAAGCATCAAGATCGGCACGACACATTGCATTTTAAAGGTCGGGTCAGAGAGAGCCATAATTCACTCATTAGAAACCGTGCGTGGATTTGGCAATCGAGTCATAAATTTTAAAGGCTTTTATCTGAATGTGCATACACCTAGTCCCCCATAACCCTCGTATTTTTGTTTAGCTTAAATAACCAATGTGACGTGGTTTGTTTCCACATGCCGGAAATCTACACCAATTATGGATAGAAATCTTTCTCATGTTGCTCTGGTGTATACAACAAATACACGCATGCCAAGAATATATAACAGCAGGAGATGGGGGGTGGGGGTGGCAAGCAAGCGGAGACCTTTTATGTACACTTCGTGACCGCTGAATCTTCAATGGTTTTTATTGAAAAGCTTATGTGCATTTTTTTCCACAGTTCTAAGCGGCGTTGAGCTCATCATCTTGGATCTGGGAGACCCCCAAGTCATTTGAGAGTATTTTACACAGCTGCATCAAACAAGGGAGAGTTAGCTAATTCAGTCGCGAGTATCCCTTCAACTTGTTACTACTATCTCAGGGAAATACCAGTCTGTATTCCGTGGGATCACCTTTCGCTTTGTGCAACTCAACCACGTACAATGATGGAATAATCTCAAAAACCTGCTCCATCAGTAATTAAATTCAATTCATGGATTACGCATGAAAAGACAATCAATAAAGAAAAAAAATAATCTCCGATTACTTCTGCTGCCACTGTAAGGCATCCAGAGGCTTTCTGAGTTCTGTAATCTTGCATCACCTTCAGCTGTGCAGGAAGACTCATAATTATACATAGTTTGCACTGGCCAGTATCTTGGTCTAGTGGCCACAAGTATTTCTGAGCTTACCTTTCCGTTTCTCCTCTGGACGTTAAAACCCATTAGAAGAGCCGTCTTTTGAATCCTCTCAAATAGCTCTTTAGGGGAGTGGTGTGATGTGAACCTTATTTTTCTCTCAGAAGCTTCCTGAAAAAAGCAGCACTCAACATGTCTAATGGAAGGCTGGATGACTGGCTTTTTTCTTTGACAGAAACACCCAAAATATGTGATCATGCTCAGATTACCTCCTTCTCAAAGAAGCCTGAAAGATCTAAGCTCGATGACATTCCAATAAGCTGAAAAGCATTTATAGGATCCTTTTCAACATCCGAAAGCTAAACAAAGAGTCAAAAAATGGTCAGTTGCGGTTGAGCTGGATTATACACTAGGAAATGAAACACTTACCCCATCATGTACGGATGATACTTCATCGTCCGATCCAGATGCAATATCTTCGTCATCCACTTCATCAGAATCTAGCGGGATGTAACCTTCTTTGAACCACTCATCCTCTTTTATCTGGTCGATGGTGATCCGGGTTTTAGGGTTAGGATCTAGAATCCTTCTTATTAAGTTCTTCGCTCCTGGGGAAAGCCACTTTGGTATCTGAGTATCTCCCTTGAAAATCTGATCGATGGCCATCCATAAAACTTAGACAAGATGGACACTTGGAGTGCAACTCGAATAGGTACTAGCAGTAGTACCTTCTGATAAAGCACAGCGAGATTTCGATCATCGAATGGAAGGTATCCGGTCAGGATTACGTACAAGATAACACCACAGGACCATGTGTCCGAAGCAGCACCGTCGTACCCCCTGTTTGAAAGGACTTCTGGGGCAACGTAGTTTGGACTCCCACACGTTGTATGCAGCAATCCATCGTCCTTTTTTTATGTGCAGAAAAGAGGCATCTGTAAGCAAAAATAATAAGGCGGAAGAGGACGGACAGTGGCGAATAAATGAATATACCCTCAAATGTTGAGGCAGAGCACTCAGCCCGAAATCTGTAATTTTGATTGTGCCACTTGTATCGATCAACACATTTTCTAGCTGCAGCGAAACAACGCGTGAAACCAAAACATCAGAAAACAAAAGTATGTAAGATTTCTTTTTCTTGGGGATTACCTTGAGATCTCTGTGGAAAACTCCTTTATCATGACAGTAACTAACACCATCTATAAGTTGTTGAAAAAGTTTTCTGGCTTGCTTTTCTCGTAGTCTTCCTTTGGACGCCTGCATGTTGGTTGAGATGCACTGAGTGTTGGATGATGCTTAATAAGGAAAAAGTGAAATAAATAAATGAGGGTGATTCCGTTTCATACTATTGTTTGAAATAGCTCACAGCCATTGACGAATTCAAGGACCATATAGATCTTGGTCTTGCTCGCCAGAACCTGGTTTCAAAACAGAATGCAACATCAAAATGATTGTCTGTCCATTGTCTTTACTTGGAATGGTAGGCATATCCATCCTGACAGATCAGGCAGGACAAATCAAGTATCATAATAAAGGGATGAAAAAATCAGAATTCCAGCAAGCTTCAGCTGATATGGTTACTAGATTGAGGACGACGAAAGGAAGCCAAACGTGAATGATGTCAAGTCGCTGGATCTTTTATCACCGTGGAATATGAAATTCATTGAAGTGAAGTGATGCGTGCGCGTCTGCGTACCTCATGCAGGCGGACCACGTTTGGATGCTTCAGGAGCTTTAACGTCCCGATCTCCCTCTTTATCTGCAACACTTAGTGGCATAATACAATCATTACCCATACGATTGCTTTCCTTCCCTTGAAGCATAAAAATTAATAACATGGAGGAGGAGTTAGCTTTCCCTTTCATAAAAGCCAAGGCAGATTTGCATGGATGAAATGATAAAATAGCGAAGCGGCTGAAAAGACTTGATGGGTGTTCTACGGAAAGGGCAATTCATGGATCAATAGCTGATCGCTAGAAGCAATCAGGCTTCGGTTGTTGATGGTGTCCATGTGGTAGATTCTGTAGTTTTTTTATCTAAGTGAAAGGAATGATTCTATTTACTAGTGAAGAAACAGGGAAGTTATATAAACATGACAGGGGCGACGAAGAAGAAGAGGAGGAGAATTGATAGGAATAATAACCTGATCGGTGATGTTGAGGTGGAGAATTCTGGTCTTGTCGAGGATCTTGATGGCGAATGGAAGCCCCGATTGGAGGTCCCTTGCGTATTTCACCTTGCCGAAGTTCCCTTCCCCAAGCGTGTGCCCCAATTCGTACTTGCCCAAACGCATTCCCTTACGGGCATTGTTTCCACCTTCAGGGATCATGATTTTCCTCCTCAGCGAAACCATCTTATCAAAGTCAGACCACCGCACCGCAGCAGCAACGATGGAGATGGAATGGATCTCCTCTCCTCTCCTCTCCTCTCCTCTTCCGTGTTCCGGCCACCCCCGACCGGGCCTCCTCTCTCTGAGTTATACTCGAGAAGAGCGGCGAAACGTCCAGGCGACGTCTGTCTCTGTATAGAGTAGACCAGAGGTGTTATATCAGCCACAAAAGGTTGCACCTTTCCAGTCGCGTATGCATCCAAAAGGACTCCCCGAAAAAAGTGAGCCAGAGAAATTCGCTTTTTAAATTCTTGGAATCAATCGGACCGCTGAGTCACCGGCTTTATCCCTTGCGCTGCCAACTGCCAATCACATTTATTAAATCCACTTCGGAACACATACAAGGCTGGCGGGTGCCTGCGCGAGGAACTTGCTTATATATCACCATTCTACCCCTTGGCACATCACAAGCATCATTGGCGATGTATTGCAGTCTGCATGGAAATTGTACTTTTCCTTGTGGTCACCACCAAGTGGCGGACCAAGTGGGCCAAGTAGGGCGGGCACCCAACTTGCCATCACCAAATGATGCTGCTGGTGTTGATTTTACAGGGCAAGGGATGGTGGGGTGGGATGCCTCCCGGTTGCTCTCACGCTGACTCACACCACATATCCGCTCCTCGCATACCAATGCAAATACAAATCCTAATACCACTTCAAGCCCCACCCACACCCCTTCCCCTCATGGTGGCGTCAGGGTTTCTCTTCCCTGATCCGCCAAACAAATCATTGCATGTATTTCGGAGTAGCGTGCGGGTACAAAAGAACAGGATCCAAATGGCCCACCAAGCCAGACCGCTCATGTTCTCCGCACAATCGCCCACATGCAATTTCTAAGCAAACAGTTGTTTTTTGTCTGTATCGGAGAGGGCTGGCTGTCCATTCATCCGCCCCAATAATCAAAGATTATTGATTGGACTGGACGCCTAAAGGTAACGACAATTAGATTACACTAACGGCAAACTAAATGCACAAGCTGAGACCAGCTGTTTCTGCAATAGTTGATACCATTCGCCTCGTAAAAGGGTGAGGTTGCAAGATTAAAAAAAAAAAAAGCAAAGACACCATTCGCCGCAAGCCAGCGAGATTAACAGATATCAGACAAATGCTCCACAAGCTAATACAGACGATGAACAGAAACAAAACATACAACCAGACGGATTTTACTGCACAGGGTTACGTGTTGCTACCAACTGTATGTCGCCATCAAGAATATGTACACGGAACTCAAGCATACCGAATCCTATTTAGACATACATCCGTACTCAATGCAAGAGACGAGAATTCCTAGACAAAACACAATTACCTGAGTCTGAGATAAGGCATCTACACCAGGTGCAAGCATTTATCCTGTTTCATTTGAATCGAGAGGACCTGCAACGTGATTTTCTAATTATTCCTCAAGTTGACGAGTTGCAAAAACCTGAGTTTTGTGAAATAGGCAATTACACAAATAAAAAACTGATTGCATTAGGAACCACTTACAGTGCGAAGCTCAAGATTCATCACAGAGAGGGAGATTCAGGCTCTGAGCCATAAACAGATGAAAATGAAATGGTGTCCTCTTTTGGAACTGGAGCGAAGTTCAAGGGGCGGTGGAAAGCCTTCTCATTTCCTTGAAATGCCCATTCTGGCGGCCCGAATAAGAACGTGGAGTCAGGAGCTCATATCCAGCTGAATTCCGACGGGATGATGGAGTTGCAAACCCCGTTCCACATGTTGAGTAGCCACTGGGCTTCAACCGTCTAGGACTTGGCTTAGATCCCCGCATAGCCTCTTTCTCAGCGAGGAGCATGTCGTGAAGTTTCTTCTGGTCCTGGAGCACATCAAGTAGAATCAGACCAACAATACATTTTTCTGGCAAGCTTTCAGTGTCTTAGAGTCCAAATTGATTAAAGATTATGAAGACGCCAAATAATAGAAATTATAATGCTACCCGGGCTCGTTTTTTCTCCTCTTCCTTAATTTGTCTGGCTCGTTTATAATCCTCCAGAATGGAAACAAAACGTACCTGGATAGAACAGCCTGAGCGTATTCAAATCTAAATGCCCAGGATAAAGGCCAAGTATCGAAAGCTGACTGGATGTGGGAAAACGTACCCCATTGTAAAGAAAATGTTTCTGTTTATCAGCCTCCCATGCCAAAGCCTTCATCATTAGATTATCGACCATCACTGAAAATAACAGCTCTACATGTCAGAAGAAGAGTGGGAAGGCATCATCAAAAAGTAAAAAGAGTAGCACCTGGAAGCTTGTTTATCACAATTCTAGCTCGCTCAGCACGCTTTAGGTTAATATGCGCTCCTCTTCCAGCATTATAACGGTTATGGTCCTGTGGAGAATATCAGAATTCAGAATAATTTACTCCTGGAATCAAGAGGATACAATCAAAGAAATTATCGAGGTCCCCAGAGCTGACTTGATTATAATCCTCCAGCCATTTCTCTTCTTCACAAGCTGCAAGCCATCGATCTATCTTGGCATTTATTTCTTTACGGCTAGATGCTTCCTGTTTGGCTATCTGTATTTGAGCCTCCACATTGGCTAAGATTTCACAAGGATCGACCAACCCTGAAGAAGGCAGCAGTTAAGGTACCAGAAGAGAACTAACGTCAACTCCCAAGCCAAGTTCAGTTACCAGATTCTATCAAAGCATTGTGTTTCTCAGCAGCAGAACTTGGGTCCGGAAGAATATGAGCTTCATGGCAAATCTCCTCCAGCTCTGACCTCCTCTTCGTCACCAGCTCCTTCAACCTGCTTGCTTTCAGTTTTTTCAGTCTCTCAAACTCAGTGGATACCTATCAAGAAGAAGCCAAAATTGACCGAGCATGAAAACCTGGAAATGAGAATAGTGCACCACAGTTTCCACACCTGTTCGATAACTCCCTGTGAAAGGGCAGATGGTTGCACAATCTCTGTTTCAGATAGGCTAAGTATCGAAGTAATTTTAAGGAAATGTGTTTTCTCTTCCCTTGGCACATCCATCAATGTCCATAGTTCGGACAGAGAGATTGCCATATCTTTCAGCTGCAACATATAGAATTTTTCAGCAAGAAAACAGGGAATCGCAGAATTAAAAAGGTATTGTAAGCGGCAACACCTGCTGGAATCTATTCTTTCTTTCAGATTTTAACCTTTGGACAGCTTCATCGAGCCCTTCTACTGTGGTGTCACTAATGTTTGTTGTATTCTCAATGCTTGATTGATGCAGACTTGGATGAATATCATCCACGATTCTACCAAAATCCAAACCCATTGCACTGCTCAGAGTATGCACTTCGTTCACATAATCCATAATCTTTTGCAGGCGTTCAGACTACAAAATGAAACACATTTAGGCCTCTACATAATCCGCATCATATAAAATACTGGAGCTAAATATGTACATTATGTACATGCAAGAAATTGGAACCAAGGTATCAATAAGCACAAGTACACTGCTGACTAACATAAAGGGATAGCTGAAAACATTTTAAGAAGGATAGTATGCATGCTGACTGCAACTCCAAATATACATACCACTAAGGGCTAAACGTCTGAACGACTAAACGCAATTATATCACATGAGGCGCATGCAACAGAAATAGAATACCCTGAAAATTTCTTGAAAAATAGCACGTGGATTAAACCAACTATTTTCACTTTTTACTGTGTAATACTTTTATACCTTAACTTTCTGGAGCGCGTGAAGATTGGATTGGTATTCCCTAAGCTTCCTCAGAGACAAATCATCTTCATCAACATTCAATGAATTCATGGAGCCAACAACATGGCTGTATCCAGAAATTTCATCTGCTATCTTTTCAATTTGCAGCTTAACATCTGCAAATTGCTTCACTCTCTCCTCCTTTTTCAAGTTTAGTTCTTCCACTAAGGGTGTAATTGAGTCTAGTTTTGCTCTCAAAGAATATGCCTTCTTGTAAGGCAAAACCTGTTTAGCAAAAATATAACTGAGTCAATTGGAAATCACGGATACGGTTATGAGTTTGTAAATTTGCTCAATTAGTTTAACAGGACTTAACATAAAAAACAGATGCAGAATTTGACCTGACGTAAATTAAACATTTCAAAATCTACTAAAAAAGCATTAGCCATATCGTCAGGCAATAGCCTAGAATTCAAATCCAAACTGGATTCTAGTGGCCAATAACATCACACGAATGCTGAACATGAGGATAAAAACTGTTATCATAGAAAAAAATGGTCAGAATTGCAAATTGACAATACTCTAAACTTATGTATATTGCACATGGCCCAGCAGTAATCGTCAGAGAAGAGAGTAACAAAAAATACGACAACATTCATATTTTCTTAAGAAACTTCTGAAAACGCTAAATCACCTGAAAGTTAATATTTGCATCTCCAAGACTCGCGACAAGCTTTGCAACCTCAGCTTCCTTGGTGGCAATAGAATGCTGAAGACGTGTCCTAACATTTGTCGCTTCATCAAATTTTCTTTTGTAGATTTCTAAGCACTCTTGCTCAATCTCCACCAACATTCGATCTTTGTCAGCTTCGGTCTCCCCAATTTCTCTCCATAATTGCTGCTCATCGAAGAGAATATTACGTCAATTTTCAGCATGCACATCAATCTTGCCGAGTAGCATTTTTTAAAGATTCCAAGGCCGTCATTTTTGCTTAGACAAAAATGAAATAAATACGCAGTGTTTGAAAGGATGAAACAAATAAATTACTGAAGTGGCGGTGGGCATCTTTCTGCTTTTGTGCGGCTACTATTCCAAAATTGCCTCATTTACGATCATTAAAAACTTCTAAGAATTTGTTTTTGCACGCAAGATGAAGGAATGGATACGAAAGGGAGAGTTCAGGATGGTGATTCACCACCCCACCCAACCCCAAGAAAAAAGAAGCACTGTACTGAAAAATAGAACTTCCGATGCCAGGGGAGTGGAAGAAAACCGATAAACCTACACCTTGCCAGCAAAGAAGATGTCTACGTGTGTGTGAGAGAGAGAGATAAGAGAGCAGAAGACAACCTGAAGTTCCTTGAGCACACCATTGCCAGCGTTGCTACTGCGAATTCCAATATAGGAACCTCCAAATGCTTCGATCATTTCCGCCAACGCCTTCCAAGTTTAATTTTTCAATCAAAAGAACCAAAAAGCACAACCTTCAAACGAAACTCTGGACTAGCTCTAAAAAGAATTCAGCTTTTATGGACTGCAACGGCATTTCTGAACTCCCTCATTTTTATTCTCGCCTTAGCCCTCTCTGCCAACAGATCTGAAGCCTTTCCGTTATCCAGAGCAGAAAAAACTAACAGTGATTACACGGGTAAAGACGGGAACAGCAATATATGCCTGACTGTAGCGCACGCCGCACCCCACCTCTGGTACTTGATACCATTTCACAAAGAAGAATTGGGTTGCTGTGCTGTCTTGATACTAAATTCACAGAATAATTTGGTATATAAAAGGAGGGTGAAGTTACGCACCAGCCGAATTATTTTTTCATCAGCAACAGCGACAACCTTGGGGCTAGTGGAATTATTTATCCACTTCCTTTTAGGTGCAGGGGGTTGGTAAGGCACATACAACAAGAGAAGAAACCCAATTGCGGCGATGAGTCCGCCCCCTACGTCCTTAGAATTCACTAGCTTAGCTGTGGGGTGCTGGCCACAAAATAACAGCTCGATTTTCAGTCGAGATTACTATTTTTCCAGCCTGGGGTCTCATACTCAGTCTGAATATTTCAGGCTGCAACTTATTCCGGCGGGACCGGTGAGCAACCTGGACCCGACTGACGTAAATGCGTATTTTATCTTCTCCCTTCGCTGCAAACATTTTCCTACTATTCGAAGGCACAACATTAAATGAGCTATGTCATCATTCATAGCACAACTCGTTTCTTTTCCTGCAATGATATTCCATCCTCAAAGATCTTATGTTAACAATGATGCGCATCATCATTGTCATTGGAGAGTAACAACTCCAGTGCCAAAAAATTACACACCGTACGTCCATAGCAAAGGGTACTTAATTCCTGACGATATTAATACTGTGCTCAATGCAATAGTTGATATCCACTCCAATGATGTGCGATGAATTATTGCAAAAAGTAACCCGTTAGGTAGTGGTGATAGATGTGATTCGTCACAATGATGATGACCTGGGAAGAAAAACACACAAATGATGTGCTTTGACCTGGACATTCTACCAGATTGCATTCATGGGAGAAGAGCGTCCCAAATGGCAGAGCCAGAAGAAAGAAAGCATAGCAAGATAGTTTGGTCAAAAAAGGGTTGCACTTTAACGAGACTTTAAAACAAACAATTGCAACAGCTTTGCATCGTACCGATACAGAGAAACGGCTTCAAATGCGAAAAAGTAAGGTAAAACTCATAATAAGTGCCTTTAAAAAATAATAGAGATAATTATCGCGGTAGTATCAAAAGGATGTTTAATTTCTGCTCGTGGGCATTTGCGGGGACGAGGAATCAACCATATGGTTGATGGGATAAGGACAAGACAGCATTAGTTCCAGACTCGTTATCAGTGACACATAATTATATTAATTATGGGGAAAGTTGGGTGCGGCAGAACATCAATCAACCATCAATCTTGGGAAGGTGCCAAAGACATATATGGAAATGAGAGATGAGGCCCACAGCGTTAACCATTCCTTGGCTTAGTGATAGGATCAAGAGCGGACCCATTTGTTGGAAAGTATAGTCAGTACTCACTTTAATTGTATAGATTTCATGCTTTTTGGTTACCTGATGAAGGGCGAGGGGCAGACCCAGGAGATGGAATGATGTGACGAAACGAATATGGTTGCACTGCAGTACCAGTTGGAAGAAGATACGCATGGTTTAAAAGAGTCCATGTCTCTTCTTTGCCAGAAGCGGAAAATTAGGCTGCAAGGGTAAATTAAATTAGGAACGGTTTGTGAGTGAGAAACAGCAAACGGGAATAGGTAGGTCATCAACTACTCCAGCATCGACAACTCAATAGTAACCGAACAATCGATTGTGAAAACGATCATCCTCCCTCTTAGATGTTCCATTCTAGCGGCCGTACAGATAGCATGTACAGTAGCCGTGTCATGGTGCCGCATAAATTATTCAAGATATGCATATGAAACAGCGTGACTGCAGTAATGAGACTCTCATCTTGTCACAAGTCTCTAGTCCCTCCAAAGGGGGCTTCCGAATGCCCATGCCGCCCAATTAAAAACGAAAAAAGATTTCGAGTATAGCAGATTAGAGAGTTACCCCAAGGAAGGATGGGCAGGATTAGGAAACCAGATCCATGAATAGCGTGGTGGCTGTGTCTGACGAGCTTAGGCTACAACCCTTGGGGAGAGGACACATGATTGCCGTTGCTTCATTCTTGATTCTTGAGGAGCCATCCATCTATTGTTGATTCCTCCTTCAGAATCTTATAAACCTTAGCATCTCCATCGGATCGAGTGAAGAGATCCTCGGGCAACACAGCAAAACCAGTGAAAAGAATCGAAGAGATTTTGAAATGAAAACCTTAACCCAATTATTTCATTTCTCCCGCCACCGCGATTTCGCCCGACTTGGGATGCTCTCATGTCAATGAAACAACTTATGTTGGGCTTGCGTGCCTTAACCAGCCCAGATATGGGATTCTGTGTAAGCCCATCTTAAAGTTGGGCCTTTGTGCTCAATCAGCCCAATAACAAGCAGCTTGAAGATGGGGTGGTGAGACCGTGGAGTTGGCCCATATTAGTGCAACCAGCCCAATTTCAAGCGGGTGCTGATGCGGGCCCTGTGGGTGCGACCCCCAATTACATCTCTGACCTTTTCAGTACAATTCCCGTAATGTTTAATCCTCACGCCTTACGGGCCCTGTCTTCCCTCATTGAAAAGCTGCCATCAAACAGCACAGCCACACAATGAAGCAATCTTCTTCCCTTCACAAAAACCTCAAACCTGATCCATTCTCCTTCCCAAACACATGCCCCCCCACCCCACACCCATGGATAGATAACCTTTACAACATCATATTACTCTCTACATGCCGAATTGTGTGAACCTGATACTACAAAACTGACTGCAACAACAATCACAATTCCAGCACTTGTTCCTTGAATTTCTTCTACTTGTTCCAGCACTCAACTACTGCTGCATTCCCTTGCAGCACAAGTGCACAACAACCATGGCTTCCACGGCTTTCTGCTCCCTACAGGTACCTCCGCCTCTGCCTTGTAGTTAGTTGCATGATGAAACAAAAACAATGGAGATGCTTACGAGAACTACCCCGAAAGCAGTATGGTTGCAACAGGGGATTTTCTGAATTTTCAGGCCTCCACAGCTCATCGGCGGCTCTTCCATTTGTCAACAGGCCCAGTGATGACTTGCTCTCTCTTATTACCTTCCGGACAGCCTCTGTGAGCGTGTTTGGTTTCGTGCACATATCGAGTAAGGAATAAGCTAATGCAGATTTCCATATAGGTTGGTGGCGACAAGAGCAAGAGAGGAGTGGTGGAAGCCAAGATAAAGGTGGCAATTAACGGATTTGGCAGAATTGGAAGGAACTTCTTGAGATGCTGGCATGGGAGAAAAGAGTCACCCCTCGAAGTGATTGCCATCAATGACACCGGAGGTGTGAAACAGGCATCCCACCTCCTCAAATATGATTCCACTCTTGGAATTTTTGATGCTGATGTGAAACCAGTTGGCAATGATGGCATCTCAGTTGATGGCAAAGTCATCAAAGTCGTCACAGATAGAAATCCTGTTAACCTCCCCTGGAAGTAAAACACTCATGGACTAAGTCATTTATCCTAATCACTACACAAATACGTTATATTTCGATACCTCATGTGAACGCAGGGACCTTGGGATCGACCTGGTTATCGAAGGAACAGGTGTTTTTGTGGACAGAGAAGGGGCAGGGAAGCATATACAAGCGGGAGCCAAGAAGGTTCTCATTACTGCCCCGGGAAGGGTGACATTCCTACATATGTGGTTGGTGTCAATGCAGAGGATTACAACCCAGAGGAGCCCATCATCAGCAATGCTTCTTGCACCACCAACTGCCTGGCACCTTTTGTCAAAGTCCTGGATCAAAAATTCGGTGAGTGAGCCAAGCCATCCATCAAGACGAGCCTGATGCAATTCATAAAATGCAACTTAATTTTTGATTGTGCACACAGGGATAATCAAGGGAACCATGACCACCACACACTCCTACACTGGGGATCAAAGACTTCTGGATGCAAGCCATCGGGATCTGAGGCGAGCAAGAGCGGCAGCGCTTAATATAGTTCCAACATCTACTGGTGCGGCAAAAGCAGTGGCCCTCGTCCTTCCCCAGCTCAAAGGAAAACTGAATGGAATTGCCCTTCGTGTTCCCACCCCCAACGTATCTGTTGTGGACCTCGTTGTGCAGGTTGAGAAGAAGACATTTGCTGAGGAAGTGAATGCAGCATTCAGGGAAGCTGCTGATAACGAGCTCAAAGGCATATTGTCTGTCTGCGATGAGCCACTTGTCTCGGTAGACTTCCGGTGCTCAGATGTCTCTTCAACAGTAGACTCTTCTCTGACAATGGTCATGGGGGATGACATGGTCAAGGTTATTGCTTGGTATGACAATGAATGGGGTTACTCTCAAAGGGTGGTTGACCTGGCTGACATCGTTGCAAACAACTGGAAATGATGACAGGCATTATTAATGTTTTTGTTGTTCTACTTCTACAGCATGCAAGTTACTATTTTGTATCTATCGAAACCCAATGATACTGAAATGTTGTTGTTCACGTTTCCAAATATTAGGTTTGTAGAACATTATTGGTACGTGGGTGGGTACGGGATGGTATCACACATTATTGAAATTGACATTTAGAAGATCAGTAAGGCTTAGCAGGAAGTTTCTCGTTGTTGAGAAAATGATCGACCAGTTGAAGAGCTTGAATTGGTCTGATCGCTGGTACTTCATGGCCTGCGCCTCTCACGGTCACAAACGTCAACCCTTGATACTCTATTGTCCATCCTCCCACCTGATAATTAGATAAAAGAACTTCAGAGGTAATTACCACAAACGTGGTTGCTAGGATGATGAGGTAGGTAGGTACCTGCTGGTTATCAGTGTACCAAGGAGAAAATGTTGTAAGAATGGGCAGCCCAAGCTTTTGTAAAGTCAACCTTGTCGATGTCACCGGCAATCTTCCATCCGTGTCTCCACTGAAACCAAAATATAGAGCCCAGTTTCAAATAGCATCCAAACAGATACAAAAAGAAAGCAACAGAGCACCATGATTACCTGTAAATCCATACGCGCAGACCGGCACTAATTAGCGTGTTGATCACCGGAAGCATCGAGAACGGCGCGTCGCCCCAGGATGTTATAACATCACTGTTTGATTTTCAGAAAAACCATAAGGTCATTTCTCGTAACTTCTCTTCGAAAATATTACATACCTGCAGGGCACCCAAGGGTATGGAATGTGGGTGACATTGGCATGTAGAGCACTTTGAACGTCGGGTCTGTTGAGATACGTCTGAGTGTACACGGATCTGCAAGGATCGTACCCTGCCAGCAATCTCCGTCGCAGGCCCTTTCATACAGAAAAAGTGTGCACTTATGATTCATAGATGGATGGTCGTGGTGCTATTACAAAAAGGAAAAAAGAATGTAGCATGTACGTACGTTTGTTGTGACCAGCTTGGACAGAGTCCGTTTGGCGGCTCCAGAGATGACGCACGTTGGAGTATACAGGCTATACAGATCGATGATATTATCAACATCGAAGAATTGGTCGAGCGCGGCGTTGCACTTATCGCTTTGGTTCTCTACTTTGAAATTGCACTCGCGTTGTATCTCCTCGTAGAGTTCATCAGAGATGATGGCGTGATCCCAAGCGTAGGCGAATATTCCGACGTTATCTGTGTCGTCGTCGAACAGCCCATTTCCGATCTGCATCAAAGATGAGCATAATGATTGCCAATCAAGGAGTATTATAAAGGAGCTGGGGAATAGACCATGACGCCCTTGAGGTTGATGTATTTATCCTGAGTCGCATTCTGGTTCCCTTGGAGGATGGCATCAGCGAGTTGAGGAATGTAATGTCCTGAGAATATAGCCGTTCGTGAAGAGTAGAACACGGAAGCATCATGATTCCATAATCACCTCACCTCCATAGCTCTCCCCGGAGATGTAGAAATCGCTATTCTTGTACTGTGGGAATCTCTCGAACCAACCCACCAAGAAGTCGTATGAATCCGAGGCTGGTTTATAATCACCAGACTTGAAACATCAGATGGATTATCAGGAAATAAGTTAACTAAAACCGAGACCAGTAACCTGTAATTGCATCACCGAGTTGACTGATATCACTCGGCGTCTCAGTGTATGAGAAGCCAACTCCGACGGGGGACTCAAGGTACAGCACGTTAGCCACTGTGCGACGAGTTAAAACAGCCATGAGATAATAAATACTATATGGTCGGAATACGGACATCAGGTACCTACCCGTGTTCCAGGAGTAGTTGTTGAATAATAGATTCGGGATATTTTCTGTCGAAAAGAATGGTCCATTTTCTTCGAATTCTCCAATTCCGACAGACGAGCATCCAGGACCTGTAATTATTATTTTGTTTGTCTCGTCATCATAAAAACAAAACAAAAATCACTCATGGATATGAAGGCATGAGTAGATACCCCCATTGAGCCAGAGGAGAACAGGCTGATCTTGAGGGTTGGTAACGGCCTCGAAGAACCAATAGAACAGTGCCCTGCCATGAGTTTGGTTCACCGTCACGTAGCCTGCGTAGTGATTGAAATTTACCGGGGGTTGGCCGGGCAGGTTCACCACAAGATCTGACGCTTGTGCTGCGAGAACCAGCAACCTGGAGGCGGCGAGCACAACCAGGCCAATCAGAATTACGTCGAAACGCCGGGAGTGAAACATTTTTGGCCACCTCTATGTTGGCACGACGGGTTTGGCCGTGTTATTATATACAAGAAGTTGCATTTGTTTGCAGGCCAATGGGAGGGAAGACGCCTTCCCTCACATTGATTATTTTTTTATTTCTAGTCGCGGGAAGTGGGTAATAGCCTTGGTGTTCAAATCTTGACTTTTTGGATTTTGCAATAAACACCACCAATAATCAATAACCATCAGGGCTGACTGGGAAGATAGGTGCCGTTTACAAAATGTTGGATCAACAGAAGGGCTTCTCTTGGCTTCAGCACAGGGACTTCGTGCCCCGCCCCTCTCACCGTCACGAAAGTCAAACCGTTGTATTCAACCGTGAACCCTCCCACCTGCATGTTCATGATTCAATACCAGAATGATGCACGTACCGGTGGGTACTGTTCAATATTAGATTAAAAAAGGCAACCAGAGAGTACCTGATGATCAAAAGTATACCAAGGAGACCACGTTTTGTTAGTCTCAAGCCCAAGCTTTTGTAGGGATAATCTAGTTCCTGTGACGGGAAGTCTGCCATCTGTATCTCCACTGTAAGAGTATAGGGATATATATATAAAACATTTTTAATATATACATAATTCCAACATGAAAAACACAAAAGACACACAGACCTATAAACCCAGATTCGGAGCCCCGCTTGGACCAACTTGTTAACTATCGGCAGCATGGAAAATGGCGAGTCAACCCATTTGGTAATCACCGAACTGCATCCATTTCACGGAAAATAAAGCGCCTCCTCGGCATTTCATGCTGTTTCTTTTGTCTATGGCAATTTTAAAAAAAAACCCCAAACACAAACAATACCTGCAAAGGGTCCATGGATATGAAATATTGGTGGCATTGGCATGAAGTGCACTTTGAACATCGGGCCTATTGAGGTACGCCTCCGTATGAACAAAAGCACATGGATCATAGCCTGCTAGGAGTCTTCGTCCCCAGTTCTGCGGAGCAAGAAAAAACTGTTTTTTTCAACACACAGAAACCAAGTATCTTCCTAAATTAATGGCAGAACTTCATGCGTACACGGTGCGCCGCACTCTTGATGCTATTGAATGATCCGTTGATAAAGACACAGGTCGGGGTGTAGATACTATATTGATCGATCACATCGTAGGCACTAAAAAAATCACTGAGCACTTTATAGCAACTACTAGATAAATCTGGTGTCGTGAAGTTGCATTCCTTCGTTATAGCTTGGTACAATTCATCTGATATCACTGCGTGATCCCATGCATACTGAATCATGCCCCTGTTATCACATTCATCGTCTAGTACCGGATTGCCTACCTGTTATCAAGGGCGAACAATTTGGGATATAAAGAAGCGGGGTTGCATGGTATCCTATACATACATCAGAAGAATCGAAACAGACCATAATGCCCTTGAGTTGAATGCGTTCGTCGTCACGGAGGTTCTGGTTCATTTGAAGGACGATCTCAGCAAGCTGAGGAGCATAATGCCCTAAAGTTCGGAATAAAAAAAATCTAGTTATATTGCATGAAAGGGTGAAAGTAACTGGAATAATGACTCGTAAATTCTTTTCACCGGCGTAGCTCTCTCCGACAATGTAGAAATCGTGAGACTTGTAGTTTGGGAATCTTTCGAACCACCCAAGTAAGAAGTTGTACGAATCCAAAGCTGCTCATGACGATTAAATATTGTTTGCACGGAAAAAGAAGCAGCTAAGCAAAATTAACTACCAGTCATGTTATCACCGATCTGATCAAGATCCGTTGATGTGTTGGTGTACGAAAAGCCAACGCCAGCGGGGTATCGAGGAAAATCACATTAGCAACTACAAACACAAGGCCAGGAATGATCAACTGTGAAACTTAGTAGACGGAATTTCGAGAATGCGGAAAAACGATTGATCAGCACCCTGGGTCCAAGTGTGGTTATTAAAGATGAGATGTGGGACGTCCTTGTTCAGAAAGAATGCTCCGACCTCCTCGAATTGACCCAATCCAATGGATGAGCATCCAGGACCTGAGCGCATTTAATCTATCTCGTGCTTTCAATCACATCAAATAAATACATGGAGGCAGGGAGAAAGGAGATGAGAGGTTACCCATACCCCCATTCAGCCACAAGAGAAGGGGTTTCCTGTCAGGATTTTCCATGGCCTCTATGAACCAGTAAAAGAGTGCTCTCCCGTGGGTTTGATTCACTACCACGTACCCGGCATATTGCTGCACATTCATCAGTGGTTGGCCGGGTAAGTTCACCACCCGATCCGCCTCCTGGGCTGCTGCTGCTGCTGCCTCCGGCGAGAGGGAGGAAGCAACGTACAGGTTGAAAACCAGAAGCATGGCGATCACACTACCGAGATCTCCGGTGCGGCGCATCTTTGCTTAGAAATTAATGTTTGTTGCCGGTGTCTTTAGAATGTGTATTTATAAGCACAGGTTAGAGTGTGATGCGACGCCGAAGTTGACAAGTAGAGTGTCCTTGGACATACGATAGTCATCCTGGAAACTTAATTCGCATAATGAGCTGCTTTGAAAGTTGCAACGGGCTGCATTTCTTTTTTACCCTAAGGAGGCAGAAAATCCAGGAGCTACAAGAGCCATGTGCACAACAAAAACCCACACCATTTTCTCGTTTAAAAAAAGTGTAGGGCATGGTAATCAAATCAAATAAAAGGAGCGTACTGTTATGAATAAATAAATAAATAAAATGCGCCGCAGGAGGACCACCCCTCTGCTTTGCTTTGCCTTGCCTATTTTATCAACCCAATTTGTATCGGACGCTTGTTTTAGTTAGTCGCGTCCATCTTTCTTCTGCCCTTTCCCGCAGCGCCATTCCAGATATCTCGCAGGCGTCAAAGAATCTGCCCGATTTCGTCAAGATAATAGGCATATGCTTAATTATTGCCGCGACGGAGGGCTTCTGGCCCTGGCGGCGTTCGCCGTTTTATTTCTTTTTCCAGTGAATTGCGACGGGCCTGGAGGGAAGTGCAATGGCAGATGCTCACCAAGTTAAACTACACTTATCAGATTCGACTGCATGACCATCTGCTTCTCCTTGTGTCCGTGCCCTGTAAATACCTTCACCCTTCTGCTTTATGGTTGTATCCGCGTGATGTTGATCATAAACCTGAGTAGTCCTGCGCGAAAATTCAGCGCTTAAAACTTTAAAGGCCTGACCTTCATTCCACGGTGCGAGTTAACTTTGAATCTGCCGCTTTTTTTTTTTGCCCTAGATTAATGCTAGGGGAGAAGCTTCAATAATGAAGTCTTCATGCTTTTTTGATGACCCGATCTTGAACATCGAAAAAACTAGTCTTGATGGCCGTGCCCCTCATTCAGTAATTGTATCTCATATTTTTATCTTTTTTTAGGGTGCGGTGAGTCAAGGTCTCTAATGAGGGAATTGGCTCAAGCTGTTGCAAGTGATGAACATAGGCTCGGTGAACTGAAGCTTATGTTCCTAAACAAACATGAGGAAAAGATGCTGGCTGATGCACTTGGAGCTAATGATGGAATAACATTCTTTTATCACCGCCATTCACTTTCTTATAAATATTCGGGGAGGCTTCGCTTGCAAAATATTTTGTCCTCCATCCACCATGCTATGTCTCTTTCACCTGATGACCTTCCTTTTAGATCTTTGAACACCCCTGATGAACTGCATCAGTTTCTTCAATCAAGTGACAAACTTGTACTTCTCTTGGAATTTTGTGGATGGACACAGAGATTACTTGCCAAACATATTCATTCAAAAAATAAACCATGTATGTAAGCAGTAAAGCTTTCATAATTTGCAGTGAATTTTTTGCCCTTTATTGTATGCTTTTAACATTTGAGAATACCCAAGGTATATGCTTGATTTCATCTGATGATTACAATGTAAAGCTCATTCAGGGATGAAATATCTCGGGGAAGACTTTAATGGAATGGACAATGTGGGCTTTAATTTTCAAGAAAACGATAACAAGAAGGTTGACGGTAGTCTCTTGATTCTTTGTATCACATTTCTTATTGATTGCATTTAAGAAAATGTGATTCCTAATCTTCTTCCATGTGGATAGGTTACTGATGACGACAGCCTAGTTTGCGGTATGGATAGTGGGTTTAATGAGCCAAACAAGTTGCCTATGCTTACTTTTTGGAATGCTACAACTGATTATGGAGGCTACTGTACTGAATACGAATTCAAAAATTTCGAAGTATTTCTGAAGAATTTTGTAGTACTTTCTAGACAGTTCTTGTTGCCTCCTGAGCGGCACAAATTTGCTGTGGTTTATGAGAAGTCACTTCTACCTCTGCTAAATATTGAGGAGCCGCATCCATGGTTGATGGCTATCCATTTGGCTGGTTTTCCCAATTGTTATAAGCTTGTCAAGCAAACTGAGAATCTGCATACTATCCTGCAAGCTCAGGTGTCACCTGTTTTAGAGGTAAGTTACTCCGTCTAATCATTTTCGTTTTTTATTTCCAGAAGCATGACACCACTGAATCGACGTTCTTTTTCTCACATGGGGCTGTGCGTTTTTTGTTCGAATAAACTGCAATTCCATTTTAATTTCTAGTTAATAATTGTTACTGGGATTTTTCTATACTTACGACGCGTATAACGTTTCATTATGCAGTTAGACGATGCCAGTCATGGAGTTGAGGCTGCCTTGCATGCAGAAGGGCCTACAATACTTCTTTTTGTCGACAGGTCATCCGAGAGTACGAAAGTGAGAAGAGAAAGCCAAAGGGCACTCAATTATTTTAGAGATTTCGTACAGGAGACAAGGATGTTTAATGGCATGCAGAAACCTCGAAGTTTGAGGCCTGACAGTACTACTAGCAAAAGTAACAGAGCATCACTTAATAGATTCAGACATCCAAGGTTGAACTCTTTCCCTTTGTCACAAAAGATAGTACTTACAGATAGGATGTCTGTAATGATCATGAAAGATGGAAAACAAGTTACCTTGGAAAACCTCGCCCCAAATATGCAAGGTAGCTCGGTGCAGGAGATCTTAAATTATGCACTGAAGAGTAATGAACTTAAACTGAGTTCAATTGCAAAGAGTGCAGGGTTTCAACTGCTGTCTCAGGATTTTAACATTGAACTTGTTGATGGTTTACCATCAAAAAGTGGCGGTCAAGTTAATCAACTGTTTAAGGAAACACCTGCTGAATCTGAAAGTTCTGAAAGCAATGAGAAGCAGACATTGATTACTGATGCCAGTATACAGCATGCAGAGCTAAATAATCCATCCTATATTGAGCCTATTGTTATTGAGGACAAAGATGATTTGGTGGAAAATAATTCTTTGGATTCTGAAGCGGAAGGGGGAGCCAAGGAAAGAGAAGCCACAGAGACCAGATTCTCAGAAATAAATGAAGGCCAAGAAGAATTCTATTCTTTCTTTTTTTATTTTATTGATGGACACTACACATTGCTAGAAACTCTTACTGGAGGATTGAAGGTTCCCTCAGTTGTTATAATTGATCCAAGTTCGCATAAACACTACGTCTTGCATGAGGATCTGGTAAATCGCTCTTCACTATCTACATTTGTGAAGGACTTTGTCGCTGGACACCTTCTACCTTTTATTCAATCAGGCGTCTCAGTTCCTGCCTTGAGAGCTGAACAAAATCCACCGTTTGTTAATCTTGATTTTCATGAGAAAGGGTCTATTCCAGTGGTTACCAGCCGGACTTTTGCTGAGTTGGTTTATGGTAACACTTCTGACCCTAAGAATTCTAATAATTCATGGAACAAGAACGTATTAGTCCTTTTCAGCAATATTTGGTGTGGATTTTGCCAAAGGATGGAACTTGCTGTACGGGAAGTCCAACATGCAGTTAAGGTCTATAAACATGCGATGAGGAGTAGTACCTCAAGAGAAGGGAAATGGACGAGTAAGGTCATTTTGTCAACATTGTCGTGATTTCAAAGATTCACTTGTGATTTTTCATCTTTATTCTTCTTGAACTTCTTAGCCTTCCATGTTCTACTTAACAACTGAGATGGAGTATCCTTAAAAATGTGTTCTTTTTGAAGATGGCAATTTCTAAATCTTGTTTTTTTTCTTTCCACTCATTTTATTCTAGAGTAGCCAGTAGCATTCGGTAGTGGACTGACTTTCTGTGAATGCCATAATTATCGGGAAAGGCATTCTAGAGCTTGAACATGGATAGCAACTTATAATAGCAACGTTTTGCATTATTGATTATGGTAGATTATGCTGAAGAAATGCCATCAAAGTTGCCGCTCATTTATAAGATGGATTGCACCGTAAACGACTGCAGCTTTATTACACAACAACAATTGCAGGTCATGGCACTTGAAGTACTCGACTTTTGTTGTATCAAATTATTCAATATTTTTATCCCACTATAGATGCCTTATACTTTGGTCTTTTTTACAATTGCAACTCTTATCATTATATATACTAATGTCTGATGCACTTGAATTTGCAGAGGGAAATATATCCACGTCTTCTGCTATTCCCTGCAGGAAAGAAGAACAATACAATATCTTATGAAGGAGATGCTTCAGTATGTGGTATTCTCAATTTTCTTGCAGTCCATGGTAGCGATGTAAGAGATGTTATCATTGATAAAAGTGAGTTTTTATTCTACGATTACCTTTTTATGTAATCCATTGGCGTTTGCATCACGTTGGGTTTTCCGTTTAAAAAGTGTGTGATCCATACTTCTGTTACTTATCATTCTGGTGTTGCTATGATTTATTTTTCTTCCTTTAGGTGTCCTGCATGGCCTCAAAGCATTTAAACGGGCTCCTAGGAGCCGGAGCTTCCACCATGAAGTCATTCTTAAAGATGGATCGCATAATGCATTGCCTGAACATGACCAGATTGTGGCCAAGCCCCCTTTCGCTTCACACGAAAGAAGCCATCTCCCTGTTGGCTGCGTTTTGATAGCTACTGGGAAGCTTCTCGGTATTCACCCATTTGACGAATCCAGAATCCTGTTAGTTAAAGCAGATGAAATCTCGGGATTTCAGGGTCTGATTACCAACAAACCTATCACCTGGGATTCTGTTGAACTTGGGCAGGATCTTATGCTGCTCAAAGAAGCCGCCTTATTTTTTGGTGGTCCTGTCGTGACTCGTGGGATGCCTCTTGTTGCTCTAACAAACAATTCAATACAAGACATATCCGTCGAGGTTTTGCCAAACATCCACTTCATTGATCAATTTGCCATTCTCGGTGTAATCGAAGAAATCAGAATTGGCGACCGCTCACTTGATGACTTCAGGTTCTTTTTGGGATATTCTGGCTGGGCATGGGAGCAACTATTCGCAGAGATTGAGAGAGGAGACTGGAATATAAGCCAAGGGAACTTGGAGCTGCTGGGGTTGCCATGAAATGATCTCGTCTTTCTTTTTTATTTGACCATCAATGGTGTTCGTGATAAGTTAGTATCCAAAGAACAAGTATTCTGATTGCATGTACTCTGATAAGGCCCGGATTTCGGTTCCTTTTTTCCTAGAAAAAAGTAAACGGAAACATTCCTGAACTGGGTTCTTACTTCCCATATGCAGCCAACAGAGACTTCACAGCCTGGTTCTTTTCCTCCATGCTCTGAAAACTAGCTCTCCTCCCATGCCCTGAAAAGTCATGATCGTTATGTCCATCTCTGGGTGTCATTCCCAGACTAGTAAGGTTTGATCAGCAGAGGGATACAATAGAGCGAGCTGGAAAATTTATACTCGCCTGGAAGTATCCATTCAAAATCCCAGTCAAGCAATTTCTCCACGCTCTTCAGTTGCAAGGGAACTGCAGGGAGTTCAGAGAATGTGATATTCTTGAATCGAAGATCAGCACGAAAATGGAATAGACTAAAAACTCAAGAACAGAACCTGAAAACCAGTTGTGTTCCTCTGAAATGAGCAACCCGGATTCTCCCTCCCCCATGGAAAGATGGTCCCCTGTGAAAAGCACCTTCCTCTTTTTGTCAAGTAGGCACACACTTCCCTAAGATTTGTCGAACAGTAGAACCTAAGAATCATGGAGCAGAAGTCCGGGGGAAAAATGTGAGGACGAACTAACTTGTGTATGGCCAGGGGTGAATATCAGTGTAAGATCATCATCGAGCGTCCATGGCCCGCTTCCTTCTAGCTTCATCTCGACATCCGCTGTAGCCGGACCAACCTGGTAAATCACGTCTAATGTGTGATCTTTTTTCTGAAAGTGGCTTCCAGGCAATGTATGTTTACCTCTTCGGAATGAAGAATCCTTTGACAGCCGAACTCTTTTGACCACCTCTCATGATCAGCAACATCATCCCTGCACTCAGTCACAAGTCAGTGTTGCCATGAAGCGACCGACAAAGATAAGCAAAAGGCGGTAATAGATGAGAGACAACGTATAACGTTTAACACCTGTGGCTGAGGAACATGTAGCGGATTCCTCCCATCTTCCGAATCCTGTCTGCCAACGGCGCCGAATATCTAGGGCTGCAAGTTACCAAAAAAATGTATCAGCCTGGGAAGCTCAACTGTTCCCCGAGTTAAAACTTACACCTACTTACTGTGAGGGAGTGGAGGTTGTACCTGTCTATGAGTATATTGCCGTTTGGGTGAGTAATGACATAGGACGCTGCCCCGTATGATTTTTCAGAATGGTAGCCACAGTGGTATACTCCCTGCGGAGCAGAACAGAGATGTTGCATGAGCCTGCCTTCACTTTTAAATTTATATTTGCTAGAGCAGAAGGATGCCTGCCTGAATTCTGTGGTCGTCCACCGGGATGGGAAACGTCCGCTGAACATCCGGAATATCCTGAGGTAATCTTTCTGTGCGGATGGAGTTTGTAGGGCAACAAAGTAACGCCTTGAAAGAAATAGCAGCATGAATTTCGGGAGCGGGAGCCTTGGACTGGAATGACACAGGGAGGTATCCCTAACCTACTCTAACCTGAAGGGCTCTGACTCTCTCTTCATGAGAGGACGGTTGCTTGAACACGGCCGACTGACCACCTTGTCTGTTGAATATTTCCTGAAGAGAGTAAGCTTAGACATATTATTCACAGTCGCTGGTTCATAAAGAGGAGCCGAGCGGATGGAAGGAAGAGTTACTGGAGCCATCCATCGACATGTGTCACAATCTATGCAGGTGTTGTCTGCAGAGGAGGTAACAACAGTTGATAAATCTTAGGAATCCGGGTATACAAGCTGAGCTAAGGGGGTAGTTCGATTTCGGTTTTTGGTTTATATTTCAGCAGCAATCACGCTTCAATCGTCTTCTGTTCAATTGCTTCATAGCTGACAAAAGGACAGGGAAGGGAATGCAGGAGAAAGAAAGTACCAACAAACAAGTCACCGTCAACATTCTCCGGGCGTCTAATATTTCTCTTGATTGCCGACGACGACACGCTGTTCCTCGACGCTCCGATACGGAAAAGCGCCGACGTGATCGCCACCGCTGCCGCCATGAAAATGGTCTTATCTGATCACCTAAGCCTAGTAGAAGCAAAAGTACAGCCGCCGCAGAGTTCCGTGGTTCTTTAGGACTCTTCCAGCTCCTCTTTTTTTCCAACAACATCCTGGCATTGAAAATTCTTCCTGCTAATCTTTTAGCCATTATCCACGACTAGGGGCATGCCTCTTGAAGGAAAGTGAATATCAGATATTACACAGAAACAATGTTGTTTTGTTTGAATAAATCAGATTGCATGGCACATATGTTCACATGGACAAACATTTACATAGAAGTTGAAAAGTACATCCACCAGTCGACTCTAGAGAATGGATGGAGACTGGATTTGGTCTTCAATCAGCACATCCTGGGGACGGTTTTGCTAAGCTGCGGGCCAAGTTTCACTCTTCGGCTCAGAAGTCTCTCTACTTCCTTCACTCTCAATTGCATCTTGTCCAGGTTTAGTGTTGCATCTTCCTTATCTTCACTGCCGGAGCTCTGTGTCTCCAATCTATTTACGATTGACAGGGGACTGTTAATACAGATGATATCGTTGGAGTTACCTTCTCTCAAGGCCTGATGAATGTATGCATATGCATTGTTGATAGTTAAGGTGCACAAACCGTCTTAACTGCAAAGCTCGATGCTGGGAAGCCAGAGCTTGCACAGCAATTCTCGGAGGTATCCGAGGGCTCTTTGCTAGGTCTTTGCAAGCCTCCAGGCTAAGCTTTTCGTAGTTTAAACATCTGCACAGTCTTGATCTCTCCACCTCAAAAAGCGATGGGTGAGACTAGAAGACACCAAAAAAAGATTCCAGTTTATGCTCCCCTATGAAAAGCCACAAGTTACAGAAAGTATAGAATGGCAATGTCTTTTTTTTTTTTTTTTTTGCCCCAACTTAGAAGAATCTGCTTATTCCCCCTTTTGCAGCCAGAGTTAGCAAAGCTTGTTAAGGGAGCAAGTAAAATTTATTGACTACTTGATAGAGATAGGGCATTCTCGTGGGTATGAACTGGCTATTTCAGGTGTGTAAATGCAGATGAAAGTGAGTAGACAGGATCACCTCGAGATAGATGTCAACTGCTCTGTAAACTTGATCAAAAGAATCCCTTGCGTGATCGGGCAAGCTCTCCGCAACTCCAAGAAACTTGGAGGCCTTGAGGTTGGGATCAGGTCCTATCTCAATTAGGTACTTATCAATGAGATACCCAACTCTCTTCATTTTCTCCAAGGAAGGCTTTTGTTGGTGCTGAGTAAATAACTTGACCAGTCTAAGGACAAGATTCACATCATAAACACCACTATTGCCTTCTCCAGATACTAACAAATCGTCTAGTGTTGCCTGATCCAGCATTCCTCCAATCAGCTTCTCCAGTTGAGCGCGGAGCTCAGGGCTAACCCCGAAACCGGAAGTAATCTTCAGCACCCAAAAGAGTGATCTGCATGAAAAGGTAGCCTTTCCCGTTAAAACTACTCCATGGACTGCAGTGGCTGCTAAACCTGCATATTCCGTGCATGAGCTTTTGCCATCAGAGCGATGAGCGTTTTTCAGATAATGCAGCAGAAATTTTGTCACCATCAAATTCCTATTTTCACTTCCATAAGAGCCCAAGACTCCTAGGAACTCCTCGATGATCCTTGGGCTTAAGGTGGTCATATCATGATACCACCAACTGCAAGCTGCTTTTCTTGATGAGCAGCTTTTGAACAGAGAAGGGGAGGTAGAACTGAGACTCGTTTCAGGGGAAGAAGTTGAAGAAGAAGAAGAGACGGATGGAAAATGCGCGGCATCAGATTTGTGCGCAATCTTGGAAACGAGAGCAGATAATAGCTTCTGAATGAGGCCACAGGACTGTGCCAAGGAAATAAATGGTTCGCAGTTTCTGAGACCTGTAAGAATTTCGTACCAGGACCAGTAGAAAATCCCTTCTAGAAACACCTCAGCCTGATGCAAAAGATTTGTGGACGCCCTATCAGACATGTCAAGAAACACTGCAGAGCAGTAGAGAAGGGAAACATTGGAAACACTAATATCAATGCTTCCATTGTTATAGCAGAATCTGGCAATCTGCTCAAACCCATCAGCCCCACCTGGAAAATCATCAATCTCAATCTCTGACCCGCTGATCTGAGTTCTTCGTTTCTCTTGCTTGATTATCTTTCTCAACTTCCCACAATACTTGGACATAATCCTCTGGATTCCAGTAACCAAAAGTAAAGGATTTATCACGTAGTATGATGCATTTTACATTGATAGTCAGTAAATAAGGTGTATGCAACCATGGGCTTACCTCAGAGACGAAGAATACTTGTTGGCCATTGATGTATATCTGCAGATTGCACATTTCTGACATGATGGAGAGTCGTTTGCATTGGAAATGCGTTTCCAGACCAACCCGTGAAAAGGGAGCTTTATCTGTGAAGAACAACTTTTTAGTTGACCAGCAGGGGCAGGCATACAACCCGCTTTTCTTTACATGCGTCTGTCTAGGCATCAAGATTACAAATTTTCTGCGGAGGACAAGAAAGTAAATTGTTTTAGTCGAATCGCCGAATATGAGTGACAGACAACGAATTCTTGATATACTCCTCCGCTGGCTCCCACTCATCCACTTCCGAAAGAGATAAGTTTCCTGTGTGCAACCCCTGCTGCTGAAACAATCCATTTATATTCTAGTGAATGAAGAAATTCCAGCTCTAGTGAACAGTTTTCATCATGAAATCAATCCTGATGCAATGGTCTTTCAGTCAAATCAAGGTTCTTCTTTCGGTGGCTTGGAACTTTGGTAGTCGCTGCTCCTATCTTTCTTCTTTTTTTTTTCGCTCCAAAACCAGTGGTTTTGTTGTGTTCTGCTTTTTGCGGACATGTGAGCGAAGGGCCCCTCAATAATTCTCATGGATTCATTTTAAAATTGAAAGACTGCCAGGTGACCACTTGATGTCTTGTTCTTTGCTTTTTGTATAGACGTAGCAGCAGCACACAATTGTAATGTGCTGTGCGGTTGACATCCATGTGCATGTCGTCTGTTTCTTTCTTCACTGACTGGCTTGTCAACGGTTCTGCAGTTTTCCGTCATCGGAATCCGGCAAAAGCTGTCCACTGAGCATCTCCGAGCCCAGAGGGATCACGTTAGGGTGGGAGACTCCTCCGTGATCAATTCAGAGGACTGCACCCTACTCTTTTTATCCACTTCTGTTTGCAAGGGGATTTATTTAGTAAAAAAAACAAACCGAGCATTCGCAGATACGCACTGCAGACAGAACAAGGAGCAACAGATACGACGGAGTGGATGAATGGTAAATTTTGTCGTCTGTCAGTGTTGTGTATTCATCCCTCATATGTCTCTATCCCTCCTGCATTCAGCAGGCACCGCTGGGTACCGTACGCGGTCATGACAGTAGTTATAGATGGTGTACTTGGCCCGGACCCATTGATGCCGGCGCCATTGGTATGCGTCAAGGTCTTGGAACTCTCTCTTGTCCCACCATCGCATCCCCTGAGTGTTGCAGAACTTGGCTGCTACGGAGGCCTCGCATCCATCGACGTGGAAGCCCTTGTAGGAGGCCACAAAGGGGGCTTTGCTCCAATCCGTCTTCTCCAGGCCGCCCCTCGTCGCCCAGTCGTCGGCGTTCCATAGGCTCGAGTATATCTTCATCGGCTGGCTGAATGGGAATCTCACCCCCAGGTCCTTGCAGTTTTTGAATACTCGGATGGGTACATCATCCACAAAGAACCTGCTTTACCGCGTTCCATGAATCACATCATAAGAAACAACACAAACAGGCTTTAACATCTTGAAACTCACACTATCTGGTAAAGATTCCAAAGGACAGAGTAGGTATGGAACTCTCTCGTGGGATCAAACCAGAGATATATCCTTTGTTCTCTGTCTCCTTTGCCACCCGTGTATACATTTGTCTGGAGGATGTACGGCTGCCCGCTTCTGTTCCCCAAGAATTCGAAGTCTATTTCATCATGCTCCAAGTTTTGGGAAGATAACTGTGAATTGCATTGCAACCGACAAGAGAATAATGAACGTGGACTCTCAAAAGGAAGCAAAATACAACATGATGTCATTTTATTCTCACATAAAAAGCAGTGACGGTGCCAGCAGAATCTCCTGGAACCATCTTGATGTGCATACTGAAGTGGCCAAAAAGATAGGAACCCTTGGACTGAAAACCAGTCCCTGAACGCAAAAAAGCATCATCAAGGCTACTACATACATATTCAACTAAATGGTTGATTTCTTTCAAGGTAAACATGTGTTTCCTCACCTGTAGACTTATCAAGAGAGAGATGAATCTCTGACCCACCATTGTAATACTTGATGTGATCAAAGGCCCAAGTTGGGATGTAGTTCCTGCCAAAAGGCACATCCACTGGCCTTCTTGGTGCAGCACCAGAAGCCACATTGACGAGAACAAACAAGCCAAGAACTATGCCACATAAAAGTTGGGAGCGCATCCTAAGCGCAAAATTAGAACGTTGGAACTCCCCTTTCAGCGAATGAGATGAGCAACAGCTGATGAAATCAACCTTATATAGAGAGGGGATGCAAAACTTTTTCAGAAAGGGAAGTGGGCCTGAAGTTCCCATAGCAACAAGGGCTATGACCCATTTGCATATACACGTCTCCGCCCTTGGGACCCAGAGACACTAACGCACATCTACATTCATGTGCAAATGTTTCTGGGATGAGGAGTTTTCCTTTTTAACTTTTCAGCTAGGCAGTCAGCTGGGCTTGGGGAGTCAAACTGTCAAACAGATAGACTAAATGACAGACAAGGAAAACCATGAAATATGTTTCTTGTGCCTACCTTTACACTCAGACACACATGTTCATGTCTTATATATGCATCTCCAGACTGCTCAGGTAAAAAAGAAAGGCCATTCCAAAGTACTCAAGCAAACTAAGCAATATCTGTTAGTTACGGAAGCAGGATTAGAAAATGGGGTTGGGCAAGTCGGCACCACAGATTGATTCACAATCTTGCCACAGGGGGGAAGGAACCACATCATGTTGAGAGTTTGACAGGAAACTAACAAAACAAAAGCGAATAAGGCCGTGTAGTGATACGAATAATTAGAAGTCTGGGGTTTTATGCTGCATGTGCAGTTGCCCACCCAACACTAAACACCTTCAAATGCCCGCACATGACCTTTTTAGTCACACACATCTCTTCCAGCTGTCCGTTTTTTTTTTTTTTTTTCTCATTCCAGGCTTTCAAATTCCCCACCAAAAAAAAAAGAAAAAATAGTTTGGCCTGGTGTAATCCCACCCCCCTGAATCCATCAGAATAAAAACAAAAGCCAGCACAAGTTGCAGAACCAAACCACAGTGCTCCTTTTTCCAGAAGGGAAACATGAATTAGTTGAAATATCCATCCCCAAGCAACCTGGTTAATGTGATTTACAGAATGAACCCAACAGTAACAACCACCGTATGCCATTCTTCTCGTTTTCACGATTACCCGAACAGACATACTTTTGTTTTGTCAGTAAAATGAAATAAAGACATCATTACTGACCGACTGGCCGATGTCGGACCGCACCGTACTTTTCAGATCATCGTCCGATTTCCGAAGGACGACGAGCGAGTGAAGCCGGTGGCGGGAAAATCAAGTGGGCAATATAGAAATAGTGGGCGGGGCCAGGGCCCAGAGCTGCAACCCAAACAAACGGAAAGGGCAGTCAGCAGCAGTCGCACGGCGTGGGCCCGGGCCTGCGTCGTCCACGTTCCGACGCTGCTGCCCAGTCAAAGTAAAAGGCAGCCACTTTTATTGAATTTATTAAAAACCACAATAAAAGTGTATGGATTATTGCTTCTTTTTCTTCTTTTTCATTTGACCAATTTTTGAACTTTTAAATTCACTGACCCATTTTTTTGAATCATCTCTCTCGTCCCGTTCCATCACCATGCCTTGCAATCTTTTGTCTGCCATGCCTTCACCGCTGCGCATACGCATCCATGTGTCTATGTATATATACGTGAGCCGACCCCGACCGTGCTCTGCCACTAGATGAATCTCTTCTGCCTCAACATCGGTATTCGTGCGTTCGCCTGTCTTCTCCGACTACAGCAACAACAGTTCCACCGGAGCAAGCAGAAGAAGCTGGTGATGGGGATGGCGCTTTTCCCCCGCCGCCTGTTCCACCGCATCGCTTGCATACATCTCCCCTCGCCGGAGGCTGACACCGGCGGTGAGGTTATCCGGCTCATAAAATGCGACGGCGGGGTTATACAGTACGAGCGAGCGGTGAAGGTTAGGGAGGTGATGGAGGAGTTCCCCAAGCACATGGTCTGCCGCTCGGATTGCTTTTTCATCGGCCAAAAGGCCCCCGCTCTATCCGGAGACCACCGTCTTCAGAAGGGGGAATGCTACTTTCTCCTGCCGGCCGTATTCTCCCAATCCGCCGTCTCCTTCATTACTTTCATCCGGTGTATGCCCGACTTCCAGGTGGAGATGACGCCTTCTGGGAAACTACGGATCAAGGAGACCAACGATACTACTCGCCACCCGCACCAGAACCAGGAGGAGGAATCTTCGAACACGAGAGTCTGCACGACTCCAAAATTACGGCGGGAATACGACCAGCTTGTGGGGCGGCGCCGCCCCTGGAGACCCAAACTCGACACTATTGCGGAGACCACTACCGGGAGACGGAGGCGGCAAGACGATTAGTTGTTGTTTGGGTGCGCTTGGATGTATGTATGTCTGTCTGTCTGTCTGTAGTATAAAACACCAGGACAAAAAATGGAGAGCAAGTCCACCGGTGGATCACACACACATTCCATTCCAAGTGCATCCCTTACAAACCAGCCAACAATATTACAGAAAATTCGTTCAGAACAGTAGCCAGCCAGCCATTTACACAAGTCTTTGTTTGTCCGGTTTCCATCCTAATCCAATCCCGCCTTCATCACTAAATCCCACGCTTTTTTGGAGTTTTATGACAAGAAAGCAGATGTGGTCAGCGGACACCATTTCAAATTCAAAAAAGCAGCTGTAGTAAAGTAAAGCAGAGGCGTTGGGCAGGTGTGAGAGCAAAGGCAGGGCAGGGCAGAGGCGCAATCCTTCATTCGCTCCACTTCAAAAGAAAAATAGCGTGCCGACCAAAATGATTGATCGAGAACTTGTGGCGGGTTGAAAATGGAACTTGGGAAATGCCATGGCAAAAGTTGGAAGACAACCTGTGGCGGGTGGGGTGGGGTGGGGGGTGGCCTCTTCGGATTTGCAGTCATATCTTATCTTCTTCATCCACCCACCCAATGCCAGACAGACACCTCACCTCCTTTGACTGAATTTAATGCCACGCAGGTCTCCTCCGGCTGCTGCAGATTTCAAGCATCATAACCCCTTCCACTGACCCAACCCGTGGTTAGTATTTTTTGGGTTGGCCGGTCAAACGTTTTAACGCAGAACCGGCCACTGCCGACTGACTGGGCAGCGACACAGAAATTTAACTGTGGAACAAATTCACTCACTGAGTTGGCGGAATTCAGCCCACAACAACATACCACAGCACGTGGAAGAGTATTCCGGAATTTTGTCCCAGCATCATCTTTACATGCTTGCATTAACCAGTACGTAACTACTAGGTGACTGACTACCTGTGACACATAAACTAGTATTTTTCATAATACTGTGAACAAACCCTTCATCGATATATTGCTACACGGGATCGAGATGCACTTCTCCCTCATTTTAACTTTCACACTCAACGGGTGAACCAACTAGAAATGAAAAGGCTTCAACTTGGCGACTCCCACGATATTGCAAAGAAATGTATCTATTCCGTCGCGAAATTGGGATATTCAGACCAAAAGTCGCTACATGTGGAGGAGCCAGAAATACCACGCTGTGATAAGAATAAGGAACCAAATGCCAACACAACAGAAGAGACATCCATAGCTAAAACACAGAAAACATGAGCAAACTTGATTTCAGGCAGTTCATCAACTAGAGAGCAGGCCAAAAAATCAACCGGGTATCAGTCCCCTTTTCTCCTGAAAGAGCAGCCCTCCGTGAGCCTCGCGCGCCCACCGGTGGGTTGGCACAGCACCGTCTGGCAATTCCCGCAAACAACCACTGTCTGAGAATGGCTGAACACAGTTGTTCTACATGCAGGCATAGTAAAATAAAATGCAATCAACAAAAAAAATATCTTTAGCAAACTGAAGCCATGAAGATCAGAAAATTACATACATATTGAAGCAACCCTGACACTTGACGTCCTGAAAGGAAGGGACAACAATTAAGTTAAAGTGGGAACCGGACCAACAAAAAGAACATAGCTTCTTGTATGGCACTCCGAGAGTAGGCGGAGGAGGTTACCATGAAGAAGGAGTTTGGAGATTGGATGAGACGCTTGAGCTTATGCTTCTTCTTCTCAAGCTCCGCCGGCGGGTTGAGCAAATCGATATCGTTGGAGAGCACCTAGCCAACAACGGATCGTTCGAATCAATCATCAGTAGACCTCCTACGAAGCGAACAAGATTATACTCACCATCTTCGATTCACAACCACGGCGGAACGCAGACGATTCGGGGCAGCTCGAAACCCTAGGGATCGGACCGTCACTTTTGGATTTATAATGGCTCCGATGGGCCAGATTTATTAGTATTAATTCAAACCGTTGATAAGGCCAGCCCAGTAGACATTTACTCCGACGGGCTCACTCACTGCGTCCAGCGCAGCTTCCACACAGGAAGAGGAAGGGCCGTCCAGCTCACGGAAAATAGAATGATAAGCTTTGGTCGTAGGATGGGCCTGAGCTGTGCGCGTTCTGTTGATCTGTTTTCTCCATCACGTAATAGAAACCAACCTCTCTCTATACACTTGAATTAAACAACGTTACGTTTTCCCTCTCTACAAAATGCAGGGGCAGGGGCAGGGCTAGTCTGAATCTCTGCCTGAACCAGACGATGATGAATCTCCACTACAAAACTCATCCCCAACAACACAGGCCGCCCTTTCTTCTTTACCGTTTTCCTCCGTTCGAACATGTTTTCCAGGTCTCGCCCGAATGTTAGGACCCACCGGGAACGGAACCTGTTGAGTTAATCCAAATCAACAACAACAACAACAACAAGGCACGGCCCTCTCTGGGGCCAAGGGAATAGGGGGAGGAGTTCTTACTTGATCTCCAGCGTTAGGACCATCTGTATGGAAGAGTATAGGACGACATCTCTTGTCTTCGTTCATCAGGCTCGAGTTCTGGAAATGTGCAATCAGGGCAGGTTTTCCCTGTATTCGAGCATATGCCAAGGATGCAACCTTTTCACTGTTAAATTTTTCCCACTTCTTCCCATGGAACGTCTATGACAGGAAATCAAACCAGTTACTAGGAAAGCAGGAGCAGGCAAATGATAAGGGTACGGACTAGATAGGTACCTTGTGGAATGGGACTATCAGAGAAGGTTCAGTCATGTTTATAAAGGCATACCCCACGTTGCATTTGTTCTGAAACAAAGGAGAAGGCAATGAGGGAACCCCAGGTCAGGAAAACAAGATGCCCCCAACTCCAATGAGAACGATAACTTGCCTTGAAGTCAATGGGTAAGTAGATGAAATCGTAAGTCCCTTTATGCCGCTCATCAATAGTAGCCAAAAGCATCTTTGAGGTGTACCTATCAGCATTCCGAAACAAATCATGTCAAAAATTGGGTCAGGTTAACCAAAGATTACGCAGCAAAAAAATTATCTGCATGCACATTTCAACTTCAACATACTTGTTAGGGATGTTCTTTATCATAAGAGTAGTCCGCCTGTCTTCTCCTTGCATAATTCGGTCTATGTCAAGCTCAAATTGTTTCTTGTCAGCCTGGCTCAAGTTGGCTTCATTTCTTCGACTTCTAGTTCTTTCATTCAGAGACTCATGCGCACTAAAGATGGGAAATGTTTGGTTTCTTGGAGGAAAATGATGATGGGGATGCATCCCAAAATTTTTGGTAGGGGTTGACATATCCATACGATTCGCACCAGCACGAGGAAGGCTGTTGCGAGGAACAAATTCATTTGGACGTGGTGAATTACCAGAACCAAGTGAACCTGGATGAAACACATTAGCATCAGGAGACTCCCTGGAATAGGCATGATGTTGGTCCCAGGCGGATCCGTTGAAAGATGGTGCTGATCCCACATGAATGTTACGAAGAGGTAAACCAGAATCGAGAATAAGTGGAGATCCAGGCGGTCCATGCATCTGTCGAAGAGAGATTGCACTAATTCCACAGATGAACGATGGTGAACTAGGACAAATAGGCCGAGGCCCATGCAAATGGTTCCACATGTGATGCAGGGGAGGACGACAGCTTCCACTTGCAGAGAAACCAAAAGCTGTAGAAAGGAAACTTGCGGTCAGACTCACAAAGGGGATCCCCAAGCATCAAAGAAGGGCATATCACTTGTATCACCTTTCCTTGACTCCACCGGCTGCGCATCCAGAACAAAACTGTTGAGTTGCTGGCCATAGATGATCTCAGATGGCCAGGAACTAAAATTACCAGGAGATCCCAACCAAAGACCATTTGATAAAGAATGATCGTAATCAGGGAAAGAATGAGCTTGAAAATTAGTCGGCCCCTGGATCTCACATGTTGAGTGGTTTCTTATGTGGCCATAATCAGACATACTGGAATGCTTTCGGGGCTCAGTCCTAGGACATAATGGCGAGCTGATCGATACACATGATGTTGCTCCATCATCAACAAGATGACTAACAGATCCTCCTTCCGTAGACTGCAGGCTTAACATTGTCCCGATCTCTGTACAAGATGAAATGCTGCCAAGTAAAAGTGATCCTGTTGTAGAATTTTAAATAGGTCAATTCCCCATTAGCTAACCAAAGGATAACAAACATAATAGAATTACCAGAAAATGCAGCAGTCAAGTTACTAAGTGGACTGTGCTGCGGTAGCATACTATCAGATTCTCCAGTCTCTTGCTGGGAATAATGAAGCTGCATCAATCTACAGATTCAGATGTTAACTTTCCCACCCAGGAAACCAATACTCGATGCAGTTTAAGAAAAAAAAAAAAGAGAGATAGGTGGAAAGGCTTAAACGCAGATGAAGGGATGGGGTCAAAAAGCTGGAGGTGATTCACCTTTTACAATCAGCTGGTCCAACGGGTTCCAGCTTTATCTTCTTTCCACCTATTTCACTACCAAAATTACGGAGGGCAGATGCTGCAGCTCTAACATCATAAAACTCAACAAACTTGTGATGAGATGATCCAACGGGTGTATCACGAATCTGAAAAGGAGGTATGTGATGGATAGAAAGGTCCGTCCGAATGTGACCCCAACATTCATGAGATAATTCAGCTCACCTCCATCACTTCACCATACAAACTAAAAGATTCGTGAAGTTCATCATTTGAAACAGAAGAACCAACATGGATTGCAAGAATTCCCTGATTGATATCTTCACCTAAGGGACTCTCCTGAAGAGTATGTAGAGCGAAAAACAATGATATGTACAGGTTAAGAAGTCACGGTTTTGTATAAACATTGTGGGTAGATAGGAAGCGTGAAGGGAGAGGAATGCCACCTTGGGAACAGAAAAATGTATGTCAAGTTTCCTAGACCTTAATGCTTTACTCCGGAGAGCCTTCATTGCATTACAAGCTGCTCTTATATCATAGTATGAGATCATAATAAAACCCCTATGTTTGCATGCAGTATACAGGGTGCTAATGTCGCCATATTGCTGCAGTAACAAGATTTACCCCACCGGAAAAAAAAAAGGTCAGGCAACATGATTGCTACTCACCACAACAAAAATGGCATACGGCAAAGAGATTACCTCAAAAAGCTCAGTTAAATCAGAGTCATCGACATTACTATCTGTATTCCTCACAAAAAGTGTTCTGGATGGGTGCTCGACCATGGAAAGCTCACCGAAGGTACCATGAGACTTTACCCGCCTAGCCTCAGATAGCTCAATGCTTCTTTGCAGGGAGCCATCTTCTCCAAGTTCGAGCCCCCCAACATTACTAAACAAGTCTAACTCTTCTGTTTCTTCTCCGTTAGTATGATGAGCAAAACCATCAGTTACACCAGACAGCAGATCATCATCATCAGGGAGAAGATTGCCGATAGTTTTAGCCTCAAGTTCTGCAAGGGACTCAAAGAATTCCTCATAACTGGAAGTAACCACATCTTTCGCAGCAACTGAATGATCTGAATGCGGAAGAGTAGTGATTTAGATAAACGAGTACACATCACAATTCCTAATATACAAATGAGACAACGAAGTTGAAAAGAAGTCGGAAGCAAAATGAACACCTGCAAGATTCCTTTTACCTCCAAAAAAGAGAGAAGCAGACTCTGCATGTTGTTTGGATCGAGACTCCAAATCCTGATCACCCGCGCCCCACAAGGTACTGTCGGCCACAATTTCGGCTTCAACGCAATTTTCTCCGAATGGCCGATTAACGTTTCGACCATGAAGTAAATGACTGTCAGAGAGAAGAAGATCCTTGACCATCTTTTGATCCAGCAGAGTTATTCTACTTGTGTACGGAGACGAAACAGTGCCATCCATCCTTTAACATTGCATCTGATTTCATACCTGAGAGAGAATCTCTTATAAAAGATTTTCTCAACTGCAGAAATTTAAACACTATTCATGACGAAGTACTGCACTTTGACTTGCCTTAACTGAGCCAAACTTTCTAAACGGATCGATGAGCTCATTGAATAATGTAGAATTTTTTCTTATGGAAAAAACACAACCTCCGTGCAGGCGCAACCGTCAAACAGTTCATCCCGTCTATTTTGCTTACACAACCTCCCTCTCACAAGGTACAAACTTTTGTAATCGAGCAAACCACGAGGCTGTATAACTCAGAGAATTTAGACAAGAAATTCAGCGTAAAGTCAGGGTGTCCGAAACTTGGACAACGTGAAAAGATTCAGGGGCAAACTCACCTCTCTGAATAAGCAGCCACCATGCGGTATCAAACCGTTGTCCCGGAACCAAAAACCACGAAGAGAAGGAGCAAAAGGCGATGGGCGCCCGCCCAGAGGAAGCTTAAAAAGGCATAGAAAAGCCAGAAAGAGCGGAAAATGGAGAGAGAAGGAAGCCGGTAAGAATCCAAGAGACGAGTAAACGGAATAAAATGCCAGAAAAGGATTAGGCAAAAAAGGAGAAGAAATTTAGGTATTAGTGGCGTGCAAATAAGCTCCTCGGCGCGATCCCGTTTTTCTTTCTCTCTGTCTTCATGTCATCGTTGCTGTTGCTGTTCAAACGCTGCACGTAGACAGCATGATGTAGTATCATCCACTCTTTGGAGCGCACGAATGAAGCGAGTCTCCTGAATCCCTGTGCTTCTTCTTCGCTCACGAGGAGGGAGGACGGCGAGCTCCACTTCCTCAACACGTCAACTGAATGCACGTGCAAATTAAATAGGGAGGCTGTGAGATACGGACACAAGAGCACAAGGGCAGAGCGGTTCGGAGTTGGGACAAGGACGAGGATGCAGTTGGCAGTCGAGATCAGGGAGCGCCTTGCTTGTGCAGCATGCCTTCTTCTTCTTGTTCCTGTACCAAGCTAGGAAGGAAGCGTCGAGTAGTAAGTAATTGGGTTCAATGTGGTAAGCTACAATGTGAAGACGGTAGATTCGCATTATTTGATTGCCTAATGACAATTATGGACCGGAGTGGGTAATCTAATTTGGGAAGAACGCCATGCTATTAATTAACTAATATCAGAACTCATGAGCCGGATCTGGATGGCGGCAGGTCCAGCTCCAGGTCCCTCTCTTCATTAACATCCCCAACCTTCCGATTTCGCCACTAACCAACTTTTAAAAATTGTAGTAGTCCATGCCATGGCCATGGGGTTGAAAAGCCAGCAGACAGCACATGTCCCTGCGGGGTCGTCCTCCCCCTTTGGGTGCGGAACGGCGTGCGTCCGGCCCCGCCCCTTGTTTGGTGTCTCTCGCAAACCAGGACCATAACAACACACACACACAGAGCAGTGCATCTATTCAGATTCCATCATACACACAAATTATCCCATGCTTTGTGGGCTTGGAATGAAAGATGCAGGAAAACACTGGGGAATTCATCCTCCCATTGTTGGGTTGAAATGAATTTCCTCCGCGGTGTGCATACATGATGACACCAGGGCGGGGCTAGCCGGTAGCCAAGCGCCCAGATATCGGATGAGATCAGATTCAGAGGAGAGGGGTGGAGGTGGAGGTCCTACTCGGCGCACATGTGATCATGTCCGGCCCACACCTGTTCACCAAACTCATTATTGCCTGCCCCCGCAATCGCCACTCTAGTTACTTTCTGCATTTGTGAAAGGCATGGCCTTCTTCCCCTTTGTATTAGATTCAAAATCATTTTTTTAAGAGGAAAAAGGTGAAGGTGGTTGCACTTTGAACTATCAGCAAATGCACTGCAGGCGAGGCCATGAGTATGAATGTATGATGATGGCTGGGCTGGGCTGGTTGTTGGGCCAGCCTTGCTTAAATGGCTTTCATGAGACCGGATGACCCAACAAACCCCATTCTCCATTGCTCCTTACCCCAAGAACGAACTTCTTGATCCTCTTCTTCCCTCACTCTCGGACTCCATAATTTCTTGCTCTCCAATCCCAGTAAGAAGCATCATTATTAATTAGAGCGGCGCGGCGCGGCGCGGCGCGTATGGATAAGCTGTAACGTGCACAACTTCACCAAGGCCAGCTTTGTGTTTTAGTATGGTATTCGAGTAGCATAATGATAGCTCCCCTCCGATCATCGTGTCCACCCCCGCCACCTGCTTGAAACACACGGAGGAGTTGGAGGAGGATTCTCGAGCTACCCTGGTGGGTCGCACTCTCCAATTTTTGCACGGCATCATCCAAGTACTGAATTCAATGAGGCGTCATCAAAGGTTTTGTGGTGCAGGCGTAGGAACAGATTAAACAACTGATCAATCCTTTTCCACGAGGGACCAAAGTTTGTAAAGAAGCAAGCAGATCTCTCTTCTCACCCGCCACTTCCTCCAAAAGGCCATGGCCTAATTTTGTCCGGTGACCTTTTCACCGGGAGTCCCAAGCATTGACCTTTTGAGATTGGGATGGGGACCCCCCACCCCTAACCTGAAGTCCGATGTCCGTACGGAGATCCCTTATCAAATTAGCATTCAATTTCACTTCTGGAAAAAAAAGATGTAATTGGATTGGACGGGATGATTCAAGGAACAAGTGAGGGAGCTCTTTCGCTCTTCTCCGAAGCCTAGTATCAATTACACGAGGGGCGTTGATTGCTTCCGGCACACGCGATGAAGCTGTTGCAGCAGCTGCTGCTGTCGTCTCCATGATCCACTGCTTCATTTCTAGGTGAAATCGCCGTCACGTCGCTGGAGCCCGAGGATGAGTTCGCCGGCCGCACATTCACATCTTTCGCCATGAAATCGTAGAAAACCGGCGACTCCGCCGCCGGAGTTTGAGTTGGGAACCGTTCATCGTTTCCATTTCTGCTGCCCTTTTTCTTCAAGAATACTCTGCAAAGGACCCAGTTTACCTGCAAGAGAACCAGGACCCAAAGTCAGGGCATGATTTCATTTCAGGGTAAATTTTCACAAATCCGCCGCGCCGGAATTCTTACCTTAGCTGAACTCTGGGGATTCTGGAGACGATATTCGTGCATAATCCAATCCGTTTTACACCCTTTTCGCGGCTTCCCGCGATAGAACACCAGCGTTTTCTTCATTCCGACTACATGATTGCTCCTCGTACTCACAACCTGTTTGTCCAAACCCGTCGCCTTCCAGTAACCAGAGGCGGTAGACCGATTTGATCGGTTGCCCTTTGAGTATTTCACCTCACGCGTGGTGAAAAAGTATCTCTCATGTTCCCAATTACCTGGAACAAGAAAACGAACCAAAAAAAAAAAAAGAAGCACTTAGATGAAGAACAAGAAGACAGGATTTAGGCTCCGCTGCAATCGCGAATCAAATCTGTACCAGGAAAATCCCATGGGTCTTCTCTGCAAACCTCAAACTCGGAGATAACTGTGGAAGGCAATGGATAAGAGAATACCTTCCTCTTCAGATACTGAACAACAAGCTCTTCATCGGTGGGGTGAAATCGAAATCCAGGAGGCAATCTCATCACCCCATTTTTCATCATTCTCTCCATCTCCCCTCTTCTCCCACAACAAAAAGATGATCCCTTTAAGCTAAGTTTCAGTAGCAACTCACGCCCCACCACAACAGCGAAAAGATAAAATTTTTATACGCAGCAGAAAGGGGGATTTAGGTTTAATTTGTTGCAGGATAGTGCTGAACAAGAACACCCAGCGGTCCACCTCTTATATAGTAAAACGGGGGTATGCATGTATACTGGTCGTATTCTTCTGCTTTATCATACGTAAACAAGTAGGGTCAATGAAGGCTAAGGGAACATGTTAGCGTGAAGCAGACTCAATCCCCCTTGAACTTTCTCAAGCATCTCATCTAATTGGTCTGTACCTGTGCGTACGTCTGTTGTCATTTTCCGGGAAAAAACTTTTGCCATGGGAGAAATGAATGAATTTCCGATTGCAAAGTTTTGAGAAATCGCCTCTCCGAGGGTCAAGTAGGATCGGAGAAGACAGGGGAGTGGCGAGCATGCATACTGTCGACAGAGGAGGGCAATTCCGACAATTGAGTGTGCGCATAGGCTTTGCACAGAAATTTCGAGATGAAGTCACCGCGTGTCATGCTTACCGTAGCTACAGATCATTTAGCTTGTTCTTACACACTTTTTCCATTGGGTAGGTTCCCCTTGTTCATGAGAAAGTGGGTAGGTTCGTAGCAAAAACATATCGCCAAAAGCTTGAGAAAGCATTTCATTTCTTGTAGATGGAGAGGAGAGTTTTCTTGAAAGGCATTGATTTCCTGGGAGATTGATTCCAAGATGCAGTGGTATCAGTAGCAGACAAGGATGCTACAGAAGCAAGCAACCCAAGTGCCCGATATTGATCACACTACAGACCCCCACACGCCACTGATGAGCATAGCGAAAAGCAACGGGGCCCTATTAAGAGTGCAGATGCTTGACAAGATGGGATTCCCCTGCCCTGCATTTCCTTGCACTAATCCAGCAAGTGTGCTTGCCCAACACAAATGCTCTTTAATACACATGCTTTAGGCTAAACAGTGAACAAACAAAAAATCAATCCCGAGCCGAGTCGTATGAAAGAGAGACTGGGCAAATTAGTCATGGCGAAAAGTTCGCCTGCCTGCGCATCGGCAGTGGGACCGGCGGCTGCCCCGAGTCGTAACGACTGTCTTCCACGTCGGAGTCCCCGAGGATGAGGGGAGCTCGGGGATTGGATCAGTAAAATCATCGATACTGTGGACCGCACACCGGAACCAGAGACGTGATGAAATGACTATGCTGCCCTTTTTCGCCATTTCAATGGGCAAGCTCACCCCGGGGGAATGCCTAATTTGTGAAGGATAGATGGAATCTGGGGCTTCTGGATTCCTGAAACTCCTCCTGCCTGGCCTTCCAAGTTTCGGGTACGCAAATGCAATCCAGCCAAGTTTCCCTGTACAGCCACCCTTTTACAGGAACGAGGATACTCGTACGGAGGAAGAGGGGGATGCGCGCGCACTTGGAATTCAGAATGGTCAAAAGATTTTAGTGGATGCTTAGATGAATCTTTATGATAAAGCTCTAGGAATCCAGGAAATTCGCCGTTAAGTAATATATTTTGATGCACCATCCACATCATGGGTGTACAATGTTGTTGCTTCATGGGTCATCCATCCCATGCTAATATTATTTCCTACCTCGAGGAGGAATTCATGAGCCATCTGCTAGTGGTGAGGACACCTCAAAACAGGAATTGGAAGGTGTCCGGAACAATGCACCCGTGAAAAGTAAAAGTTTTCGTCGGGGAAAAGACAAGGGACAGGTACTTGTTGAAGGAAGAGGGAGTTCCCCGAAAAAGGGGGAAGAGAGGAATCATGCTCACGCATCGCTAGTGTGATTTCCACTTGGCCCCATCTCGCCTTTTGTTATTCATACGAGATTGTTCTGGAGTGGAGAGAAAAGAAAAAGTTGTAGAACAAATCGTAGCTGGATGTTGCTTGTTGGATGAAACAGAGTGGAGCAGGAAACAACGGGAAGAGCTCCAACTTCGACAGTTGGAAGGATTCCTGGTTTCATGTGGCCACAGGGAACGAACTCCACAGGCCTTCCTATGTCACATTATACATGGGATTCGTGTGGTAGTGGAGGAGAGTCAGTCGAAGGGGGGATCATCTCCGGCCCCCCTCTCCCCTTTCTCTCGAGATAACATTCTATCAGGATTGGTGGGTAGTTTCCGGTTGGCATCTGGGGATCTCACCATCCGTTTACAGTCATCGTTTTCACTTGTCAAACCTCAATTTAAGATTTTGAATAGCACACACTGATCACCAGCGATTTAAGGCTTCTCTTGATCAGTTGGTTGGTCTGAAATGGACCTGTGGAAGTATCAGTTGAGCGGTCCAAGATTGCAATGAAGAGATTTCAGAAGCATCTTCTTCCCGGGAATATACACAGCACTCAGATACATGCTCACTCAGCTTCTCGCCATCACGTTAAAAACTTGTCACCACGGCCACAGAAAGTAGATATTATGATGTAATTCACCACACTGCACGTTATTCATCAAAACTTGCTACTGGGATCTCTCCTTTTTCCTCGCCAATTTTCTCCCCACATTTTTGCTTCCGCCACAGCTCGTTCGCGGTCCAAGTCCCGGTTGGAAGTCCTCCCAGTAGTTTCCCTGGGAGAATCGTCCTTCTCATACCCCTCCGTATCCCCTTTCCTTCCTGAACCGCCACCCTCTTCATTCTTCACTAGTTTCCCAACTCGCTCGTCGCTGGAAGCTCTGTTGGGATCATAGGCGTGATTTGCGAGATATGAAAGCGCGGTCACAACGTCTCCGATCAGGGGACGAGCAGCAGCCTGTTCTTGAGTGCACATTAAAGCCACAGCTAGAGCTTGATGCAGCCCTCGAATTGGAAACCTCCCTTGCAACTTCGGATCAGCAAGCTTCGCGAACTTCCTCTTGTCACCGAACATCGGACGTGCCTGTCATATACATATGAACAGAATGCAGCAGCAGCTCACAAAGAAACAGTACAGGTTTGAGTAGGTATTTAACTTACCCATGCAACAAGGTTTTGCTGGCCTTGTGGTTGTGTGCTATCAATGGCCTTACGACCAGTGATGAGCTCCAAGAGCACAACTCCAAAACTGTAGACATCCGACTTTACTGTCAATTGCCCTGTCATTGCGTACTCGGGGCGCAATAGCCGTAAGTGCCCATCACTCTGGTTGATACATGCGATTTGTCTCCAGTTGGACCCAGCTTTGCAAGTCCAAAATCTGAAAGTTTCGGGGAGTAGCCTTCCCCCAGCAATATGTTGGAAGATTTGAAATCTCTGTATATGACGGGGGGTTTAGCTTTATCATGAAGATATTCCAGTCCCTTGGCTGCACCAGCTGCTACCTTCATTCTTGTGTTCCAATCAAGCGCTTCCTTCCCAGGTGGAAGATCTAGATAAAAAATCAATGAGACATCAAGATCAAATTCACTTCCAGTCTCCAAGTCTAGAGATTTCAGCATTCCAGGAAAAGACTTTTGAGGCAGCAATAGCTTGTTTGTATGGAAGGAATGAAGTTCCGGTGGCGTTTCAACTCAACCTACTTTTGGGGCTAGACTTCGGCATAAAGCAGAAAGTATTAGATAAGCAGCACAACAGCATTTACCATGAAGGTGATCTTCTAGTGATCCCAAGGGCATGAACTCATACACTAACAGCCTCTGATCTCCATCGGCACAATAACCAATCAAATTCACCAAGTTGGGATGATGAAGCAAGCTAAGCATTAGAACTTCAACCAGAAATTCTCGGTTACCCTGCAGCCCATCCTTATCCAACTGCTTGACCGCTACAACCTGCAGAAGTTGTCATGACTTAATACGTAGTCATGAATAAAAAACCAAGAGCATATGCCTTTGCTCCATCATCTTGAATGCTAGCAACGCGTTTGAAAAAATTTCAGTAACGAAAACTCAAAACTCATGGCTGATTAACAGCATCAATTCCACCTGGCCATTGGGAAGCCTTCCCTTATAAACACGCCCGAAACCACCCTCGCCTAAGAAGCTTTCCTGTCTGAAGTTGTTTGTAGCATTGGCAAGCTCGCGGAATGTGAAGGTTTGTGCTGCAATCTGACCATCAGGGGCGTTTTTTTGCTCTAACGACTCCTTTTTTACACCCAGTCCGCTCCTGGATTTTAGCCTGTCTCCTCCTATTAGTAACAGCACCAGCCAATATCGATCGATCATAAGGATAAAATTAAAGATACGAAGAAGAACTTCCTAAATCCAGAGTAACAGCTCTTACGCCAAAGTATGAGATAAACTAGGTCTAAATCGACAAATCAAATAGATCAGGAGAATCCGATCATATTTGTGATCAATAGATCATCCACTTTTCAATAAGATCAAAAAGGAAACGCAATCAGGAAACTGTGGCACAGAAAATAACGCTAACCAGATGATAACAAGGATATATTTGAGGGAGTAATCGGGTGAACTTCTATCTCACCATCTCTACTTTTCTTTAGGTTGAGTTTGTCCTCTCCCCTCGATTCGAAACAAGGAAAACAACCCATTTCCTCGATCAGTAATCAAATGTGTTAGTATCCCTTCTTCTCGATGAACAATACAGAGTCAGTAACATTTAGTCTCTTGAAAAAAAAAAAACCCACAATCAGTGCTCAGAAGAAACTATGGTTGGTCCTAAAACCCAACACAATCCATCCAGCCGTGCCTCAGCGGTTGAGGCAGCACCATGAAAAAAAGGAAACGCGAAAAAAGGAGAAGAGCAAGTAAGAACAAAAAAAGTATTCAGTACAAGAAAACAGCAAATAAGGCACCTCCGCTATAATTCAGCTGGAGAGAAAGAAATCTTTTGACACTTGGGGGGAACTCACAAGTTCGCGGTCTGCATAAATTTGTAGCCTTCCGTTTTGTGGTTTTTACTATCATACCCGTACGCGGTTTATACGAGCGGATACATCAGCATCCCATGTCTCTCTCTCCTCCGACACCAAATCCACTTGCTGGGTAAAAATGAGCTCAAGTTTCGCCCAACCCCCTGTAAAGAATCACGCTTTCCTGCATCCAATCCTGACGCAAGAACCAAGAAGAGTCTTGAGCCGAATAAAGTTGGAGGCTTGTGCAGATGAATGGAAGTAAGGCGAAGGTAGGTGAAAAAGACTGAAGCTTTTCAATGGGTTTCACTATCTAGAAATCTACCAGGAAGAAGCGTGGCGATGAAGTGTTGATTGCAACAATATCCGGTTGGAAGTTTTGAGTTAATGACATCACGATCCATCCCAACAATCCAATGCGCATTCCAATCTCGGACAAGAAAAGCCTTGTGGTTCGGTTCGGCTGTCTCATTGCCGAGAATGAGATAGAGATTATGGAGACACCCCCCAGGCCCATCCCATCAAATTTAACTGACTGGTTCTCGGTTACCCCAAATAACCAACCCAAAATAGGCGGCGCAGGTGTGGGCCCACGGGAAACTTTCTTGGACCTCGGAAAGCCCAAAATGCAATTTTATTTGTTTTATTATTATGATTTCAAAGCCTCCGAAATGGGCGGGAAATGGAATGATATTAATGGGTGATAGTATGGTATGGTATGGTACCCCGGCAGGCAGGGTCTGGGTTTGGGTCTGTAATTCATAACACCATTCAAATTTTGAAAGCCTGTGGGTAGGCCGAAGCATTCCCGTCCCGGAAGGTGGGGTGGGTGCTCTAATCAATGGGGATGGGGGCCGAGCCGGAGGCCGGGTGGGGGCCCGGCCGGGGACAAGCAACCACAACTATAAACCGACTGTCTGTCAGTCGGCCAAAACTCCAAATGAAGCTCCTCCAGCCTACCCCACCAAGCCTCGCCCGCTTCTCGATTTGTATTTTGTACCCACAACTTGCAAGAAAAAAGTAGTAGTATTAGTAAATATAAATGGAGGGGAGCTGCTTCTGGATCGGACGCCGACGCCACCACCTTATGCAAACCTCATAAATTTTTTCATTCCCTGAAATCAATGCCTGCCATAGTTTGAATGTCCAAAACCGCAACCAGCATTCTCAAATGGGGAGACAGACCGACAGACAGACATCCGGCCCTCCTTTTTCTCTATTCCTCCTTTCTTTCAACACACATTGGGAGAGAGTTGGAGCTATAAAAGGATATTTAAAAATGCGTGCGCCCTGCCATTAATAGAGGGCACTCGGAGCAGAGCTACCCTAGTCAATTCAAGTCTACACCAGCTTGCAGCTATCTATATATGTGTACACGCACAGCCGCACAGGCACACACATTCCTCTACCATTCTTGCGTCTCAGAGCAGAGCACGACAGGTGTGGTTTGTTACTGGGCTGCTGAACAAAATATGCAATACCAAGCTGAGCGATGCTACTACGCGCCTTCCTTCCGCGGCGTGTATCCCACGATGGACGCTTTGGAAAGGGTAGTGCGCATGGCCTCCGGGGGCGCCGTCGTAGTATTCAGTTTGAGCGGCTGCTGCATGTGCCACGCCGTCAAACGCCTCTTCTGCGGAATGGGAGTCAATCCCACGGTCTACGAGCTCGACCAACATCCCAGAGGAAAGGAGATCCAGAGAACGCTGTCTCTGCTTCTCGGCGGCGCTGCCTCCTCCGTGCCGGTGGTCTTCGTCGGCGGTAAGCTGGTCGGCGCGGTAGACAGAGTCATGGCTTCCCATATCGGCGGCACTCTGGTTCCCCTGCTCAAGGAAGCCGGAGCTCTCTGGCTTTGACTCTTTTTTTTTTTTTGTATCGTTCCAGGTTGCGTTCATCTTGCAAAGAAATGAAAGCAGCGATCCTTGTAACGAAATTCCCCAACTCTCGTTTTCATTAGCATCCCATGCACGGAGGGGAACGGCTGCATTCATTTCATGCAGCCAGCCCAGCCGTGGCATAAATACGACAGCCGTTGTTTCAAAATTCCAACCCAACTCATCAAATGTCCAATTAGGGCATCTCCGTACTTTGTGCTATTACTGGGCTCGGGCCGATACAATATTCTAGGCCCCACAGCATAACTTTTAATTACACGATCCATCTTAGGTTATAGGGGCTTCACGCGCCTCCAATAGTCCGCTGCTGGCCCGCCCATATAGGAACCGTTGAAAAATTCTGCGGTGAAAACATGGGCAGCAGGTCGAGTACGTCGTGGAGGTCTTCTGATTCATCAACTCCCTGTAGCCGTCGCTCGCACATTGTTTCACTTGAATGTTATCTTAGAATGCCTCGGATGTCTTCTTAGTCGCTTGATAACATCATCTGGGTACATCGATTTTTAATCGGAGCGAATGGCGCTTCCTCTCGCCAAGTTTACGTTCCTCCTCGGTGCCGGTTAGTGCTCTATCATTTGATCGGGGTATTTAATAAAGTTTTTGGGCACTATGGTTCTCGTGCCGGCGTTTCTCGTCCCCAATGTTGTGATAATCATAAAAACATTCGTAGGCTATCTGGGGACAGTTCTTGCTAAAGAAGGGCGGTTAGCTGATATTCTTTCTGGTGCGATTAAGGTAGTTTTATAAGTTTTCAGTAGGGGTGGTTCTCCATGGCGTCATCTCGAGATGTCTAACAATTTTTCAGCTTAACAAATTACTTATGACGTGTCTTTCTACAAGCAGACTGTCTTAAATCCACTTGGGCGAGATGATTCGTCCTTTTCGGGTTCAAATCCCAAGAATGAAGTTTTGATGCAACAGGTTGCTGTTGGTTCTCTTGTGGGTTCCCTTTGATTTTTCCTGATCAGCAAACAGCACGCGTGGCTTGTAATATTGCATGTTGTAGCAATGGCATTTACTATTCAACTCAACTGGCTGAATTTAGTTGAATATTACATTTCTGCAGATTAATAGCTTGCGAAGGGAGCTGCAAATCCTTGCATCCTCAAGCGGATGCTTAACCATTGTCACGGAAAATCGATCAGGTTTCTGCCAAGTTCTGATATGCCCTAATTTATCGTTTGAGAAAATTACAAACCGCTTACACATTATTTGTTCATTCACTGTTGGGCACATAGCATCTTTAGTGCTAGTGCTCTGAAGGTGTAATCCATATGTTTCTCCTCGACTCTTCAAGTATCTGCTTTTTTTTTGTGGTTCTGGGCCTTGGTTTTTATTCCTTTAATTTGCATGTGTATGTTGATTGTGTGATCTTAGAGCAGAGCTCTTGTTGACCTGCCGTATGTTAATTAGGTTCTCGTAAGCTTGGTCTTGTAGTTCTTGTAGTAGTTGTTGGATCTGGCTACATTTGGTGGAAGGTAATTGGCTTTTTTCTTCATTAGCTACATAAATTTTCAAGGGTCATACGCTTAGCAGTATCTGCAACTAGGGTATTAAAATACCGGACATGATGCTCGCAACGAGGGGTGGATTAAATGATGCATGCGCTTCTGTTGCTAAGCAGCTTGAAACTGTTTATTCCTCGGTTGCGGCAAGTTTTCTTTTCCAAATGTGAATGATATTTCTTTAGTTTTTTTTTTTTTTTTTCACTTTGTGTGATTAGGCAATGTAAGCCGTATACTTCTTATGGGGCATGCATGAAACTCATTTTATTTGATATAAAGGAAAAAGGTGTTGACTAATAATTTTTCATTTTTTTGTTATGCTTTTCTAGGCTACAAGGAAGAATTTGTCTGCAAGAATTAATACAGTCAATTCCAAAGTTGATGAATGTTTGGCGAATACTTCTTCCATTAAAGAAGATGTGAGGCATCCTTGCTGATTTTTAGAGTTTGGGTGCGTGTTTTTCACTGAGACCGTCGCTCATTGAATCTCTGCAGGTTCCTCTTCTTCGTGTTGATCTAAACCAAATTGGGGCAGATGTGCAGTTTATTCACAAAAAAGTTCAATCTCTGGTGAATGATGTTCTTTCCATGAATCTACTTTCCTAGATGGGTTTTACAGAACTGTGGTCCGTGATACCGCGCCTTTTTTGCTGCAGAATACTACAATTAGCAGCATAGAGGATCAGCAGGTATCACTTCAGCAGCTGCATTACAGGTTCCTAGACTCTTAGATGGTGACCGGTGTTGGTTTCTAGCATTTATAGCCTCTTGCATCGTGTAATTTGTGCAGGATGAGACGCTTGATGGATTGAAGAATTTGGTTTCTATTGCAAGGAATATTAAAAGTGATCGAAGCACCGTGCAGATTGAGGCAAGGGCAAGGATAATATTCATTTGATTTTATGTCGCCGTTGTCATGCTTGATATAATTCTGAGAATGGATCTTGTAGGGTACTAGCTCAATCACTTCCATGTCGGCCATTGAATGTTCAGAAGCAACTCCTCTAAGGGTATGTCCATAGATACACACCCTCTGTGAATTGAGGGATCAAGCTATTAAAGACTGCGGTTGCGCTTTCCACTTTGCAGGCTCTATTTTTGCCCGCTAGCCCATCAGTGGAGCCACCATCCCCAGGTCATGCGAATGGACGTCAAAAGAGCCAGAGTGCCGCCCTTGGATGGGGCTTGAAGGTAGTAAGTACCTCCCAGTATCATTCATCTCTGCTCGAGTTGCATCCCTGAGGTGTGATTTTATAGGGGCTCGCAGGAATATATGAAGCTACAGAGAGCGACGAGCAACGTCCACCCCTCACCGAGTCGCCCGACCAAGCTGCTCCAGCAGTGTTGGGCAGAAACTCCTGGGGTTTATGGTCGGCGTTACGTGGCATTTTACAAACAGACAAAGATTCGTATTTGCAGAGCAATATTTTTGCGAGGGGGAAGGGGCAGCCGCTATTCTTATTCCCCGAATTGTAGAGTTTTAGTTTCCCCCACTTGCGTTGCTATGATTTCGGAGGTAGAGGAGACGGACGTCGATCAGTTTCCTTAGAGTCGTCCTCGTTAAAGCAGGTTAGAAACTGGAGTCTCCCCGTTTTTGGTTTTTAATTTCAGTTGATACCGTTTGAAAGTAAATCTGAACAGCAACGCTTAAAAGTGGGTTTCATAATCACGTCCATGGGCTCTAGGCCATGCCCTCTGGCCCATTTTAGCAAGGGTTGGCTCTGTTGCATTTAAATGGGCTATTTCGATTTCAGTTCGGCCCTGCTCCGTGGAAGCGGCGCGAACGGTTACTTTCCCGCGCACTTTCAGATCGTCTTCAGTATTCCCTCCTACTGTTCGCCGTTGTACCTTTTGTTTGGCTCCTCCGGTAGTTTTTTATTGGCCTTTGGATTTGCTCATGGAAATTGTTGGGCCCCGGCGGAGATCATCGCTCTCCTCCGCAGACGGTGTCGTTTCGACATTTCCCTTGTACCGGGAGGCTCCGGAACTCGAGGTTCGGTTGGAAGACTTCGAGCTGTATGCTGTTCATCGCCTTCGAGGTTATTTTCTGACTTCCCGAAAAGTGGGGCGCCCTGCCCCGTGCAAACATTATAGGAAACAGGAATTCAGAACTTCAATTAGCATTCCACTAACATTTATTCAATTGGCAGTTCACAAAGGGATTTCAGATGCACTTTCTCGTGGAAAGAAACCCAGTGAGATGGAAGATTTGGTACGGTACTGCCATATCTGATTCTAAGGGATAATGATTTAGCTGTTGGATGCTTTTATTGCGTTCCTTCATGTTTTCATCTGAGTGTCCGTGATGTAGGTAAAAAAATTATGGAAGGAAAACATGAGTCATCCAGATGAGGCTCATGCTGTCAACAAGGATATCATTTCTCATTTTGTTTTGCGGCTTGTCTTCTGCAGAGAGTGAGTTTCTTCTTCATTTTCTTTCCTTGTTGGTCCACTAGCACTTTGTAAAATGAAACTCCGCGCTCAAGCTCACGTGTGTTTGTGTGAACTTTATGTCAATATAGGGAGGAATTACGGAGGAGGTTTCTTTCCATGGAGACTGCTTTGTTCCAGTATCGTTTTCTGCTAGAAACCCCCGAGGCGCAGGTACGCACCGATCAAACTTAAAAAGCTGTTCTACTACTGCAGTGCTTGTGGGGCTGTATTGATGGCTAATCTTGCTCATTCGGCTTCTTGTTAGAGAGCATTATTGGGGGAGTTTGACCTTCCGTATAAAGCTGTTAGCTCTTCAGAATACGAGGTCAGGAATTCTTTCATCCTGCCTTTAAGAGGCGTCATTGCATGAAACAGCAAAGCCTTTGTACTGCATTTTATTGGACATTCCTTCATACGGTTATACTAAATGGAATGACAACGAGTCTTCTTGTTTCAGGCTGTCAAGGACAAACTGAATCAGGTGGTTCGTTCTGTAGGCCAATCTTTATCCAGTGGTATGTACTACATTTTCCTGACAAATTTGCATTGGTTGAGACGGAAGGATTCTGTGGTTGTTGATTTGTGTTTTTTTCTTCTCTGAACCCTCACAGCTGACTCAATGTTCTACAAGGTAACCTTCCTGTTCATTCTAACTTTCTCTTTGCCAGTCGGAGTAACCCTGTTAAATGAATTGCAAACATTTTAGATTTACTGGTCTTTTCACTAGTTTCGTACAACTGTTGATACAATGTTTAATAAAGGTGCCATTTGAAGAAGTTCCTAATCTAGTCGGAGATCGCAAGGTGTTCATTCACAAGGGTTATGCATATGTTGCAATGAATCAGGTTATTTACTTTGGCCATAAAAGATGTATGTGTAAGATAAACTCCACCATATCATTGTTGAGTCCTGGCCTTCTGCAGGTGGTTCACCTCCTGATGACACAATACCGGAGCCATCTCTCAAAAGCCCTAGTACTTACTAACCGGTATGAAACGTTTCCGTTATGTACTGGTCATCCATTTGTTTTTAGAAAAAGGATTCTAATGACCTTATCACGTTTTGACTCTTTTATTTTATATTCATTCACATTAGAGGTTTATTAGTCAAAAAGACTTATTTTTCTGTTTAGCATTATGTAACTAATGGAAAGTCATTATTTTTTAGAAAATGGACATCTATGATCAAAGAGCAAGAGAAAGACCGGCTGACGCCTGTATGCATCAGAAAAAGTTGTGCGTTTTATGCCCATTTATGTCAAGAAAAATCTAACTGTTTGCATTGCGCAGATCATTGAAGCCCTGCCCACAAGCTACTTAGGTCCTGACTATAGCCAGGTTCGTGAGGAAGTTTATATCCGTCCTTGCTATTTCAGTTCCTCGAAACGTATGTTAATCCACGAATGCCACTTTAGCCTAAAGAGTTTGTGGAGTTATCACTGACGGATATTGATCGAGTTGCTAAAAGCTCATTCCCTCTATGTATGCGCCACTTATTTTATAAGGTATCAAGTCTGTTATTACTTTCCAGTCCAGTGGTTTTTTCTGCCAAGCGCAATCACTTATTCTTTTGTAATTATTCGTGCAGCTTAGAGATGATCATCACTTGAAGTATGGAGGCCGTATGCAACTAGGACTCTTTTTTAAGGTGCACATACTTCCATGCCGAAGGCCAGTTGTAGTGATTTTGAAGCGATATCTCCTTTCTGAAGCTTAGATTTTGTTTCTATTGTTCCTTTATGCACTGGTTTATGTAGTAAAAGTTGAAATTTGAAGATGCTTCATTCCTTTTCAAAAGGCTGATTTTCTTTCCACTTCATTCTTAGGGAATTGGACTCAAACTGGATGATGCTCTTGCTTTCTGGAAATCAGAATTCACCAGGAAGGTGATGATACGTTCTGGTATCCAATTTAATGAAACATGAATAACGCCACAGAAAGAATACATTTATCGTGTATGATGAATCATCTCATCCTGCTTTGTACGGTTTTAATCACGCATAGTTATTTTGGACATAATCTGAGAGGGAACTGAAAAGCGCAATTATCTTTGTCTTAATTTTTGCTTTTGGAAATGTGTATCCTCAGTAAAAGCATACGTGTACTGCGTAGGTTTCTGCTGAAAGGTTTGACAAGGAATATGCTTACAGCATACGGCACTCGTATGGGAAAGAAGGGAAAAGGGCGGTAATGTACTTTTCCCATGTTCACCATTTTTCCTCGTGTTTGGGTTTTCAGGATTCCTTGCTAAGTCTGTAATATTCAAAAAGATACTTCTCAGTGCGGCCCCATTTTTGGGTTTCAGAGGCAACGTCGATGGCGTCTTCAGCACTTGAGCTGATTAAATTCATTAACAATGCAGGATTACTCCCTTATTCATGCCATAAGGTCATATCTTCGACTCCAGGCGTGGGAGAACATCATGGCTGCCCATTTCGTCAATTCAGGTCATTTCTATGCTATGCATCATCTTACAATTGAAATATTTTCAGATTTCGTGTAGTCGCCTATCACTAGATACCATTTTCTTTGGCCTTGGTTTTTATGAAGGGGCTGATTATATCTATCTAAAATGTATTTGTTAAGCATGGTGCACTTTTTTGGCGTTTTTTGGGCATGTATGCCGTATTGATGATGCTTTTCGGCGTCGCATGTGCAGTGAAGAGAATTTGAGAGCTGCCCTAAGCAATGTGGGAGTTGGCAACCGTGCATCTGAGGACATTCTGGGAAAAGCTCGGAATCGACACTATCAGGTTATGCCTTTTTAGAATTATTATTGTATGGACTAAAAGTCTAAGTTCAATTCTTCTTTTTTTTTTTTTTTGCAGTTGGCTTGCACGCTGACATTTGAAGCTCTTCATGGTGCATCCTGTGATGAGGGAATTAATCATCCAAATCAGTATTACAGCGAGAGCAAAAAGATACTGGAATCACGGGTAATCATATCAGTTGCTGTCGCATGTGCATTATCTGTTACTGGTGATATGTGGCTTGAATATTAGTGATTTACATTTTACTGCAGACTAGTTCCAAGGGAACTTGACGACTGGCATATGAGGTCAAAAGGTTGCTTGCTGTAAGCATTTTTTCACCCTCCCAAATTCGTGCGCTAAAAAGTTGCTTATATAACAATGTACACGACCGACCAATCATGTAAAAGGACTGGTTGTCTTTTATTGTGGTGATAGGCCTAGATTAGTTCTCTTAATAGCCGCTGCCAGCCCCCATTGTGTACGTGGTAACTGGAGCACTTCTGTACCCATGGTCTCCAGGCCCACAAGGAGCCAATCTGCCTACGTCTGACAACTTACTCCAAGGCCTGAATCCCCAGCTTCTGAGGTCTGTTGGGACAATGGCGGCTCCATTTTTTGATGACAACAGTTAAAATAAATAGTGGTAGTGAGACAGGGGAGGGAGGCTGGCTGCTCTTCACACGAGACCTTCCAGCCCAATGCCTGCTGGGCGGGCCATCCATCCATCCATCCGCAACAAATGAAAATGTTGCTGCATCGCACCCGGGCCCAAACCAGAGAGGTGGATGGGAGGGGGGTGGGCCCCAGATGGACGTAACAAGTTAGTTTAAAGAGGAGTTTCCCAAAAGGGAGTGGGCTTTGAATTATGGGGAGGCGAAGGAGAGGGTGTTTCCTCGTTTCAGGCTAACAAGTCTGACGCGACCTGCGCGCGCCTCATCATTCTGACGCTTTTGCCCCCCTCCCCCTCCCCCTCCCGGGTTAAGAACAGAGACCATTTCTAGATGGATGCGGGATGCCCATGCCCGTGAATCAAATGAAAAGAAGTTGCGGGGTTAGGGCGGGCGGTAATGGATTGCTTGGCATCAAGAAAATGAGCAAGGTCAGGTCACGCATCCTCATCTCCTTGGGGACCAGGAGGGCCGGATGATGATGATGGTAACACGTAACAACACCCTTCATTCATTTCCCTCTCTACGATACTACTGCTACGTACACCCGGAGCCGAGCCGAGTGGAGTGTTTTGCGGAACCACACAAATTAATTTCCGATGGGCCATCACTCACCGCCCGGGGATGATGAAGCTTTGAGAATGTGTGGGTGTGCCACCCTGGCCTTCAGAGACGTAGTACGCATACGTGAGAATGGTGATGCTTGTGCGCATATGTATGTATGTATGTATACACGCACACACGCGCGCCCACGCACCTACACGTACGAAAAGACAGTGTATAAAGAAGGATGGCTGTACAAGAAAGAAAGAGAAGCAACTCGCCGTTGTTGTCTCTGTTGAGAGAAAGAGAGAGATGGGGAGAGGGAGGGTTGAGCTCAAGAGAATAGAGAACAAGATCAACAGGCAGGTGACTTTTGCCAAACGGAGGAATGGGCTTTTGAAGAAAGCTTACGAGCTTTCCGTTCTTTGCGACGCCGAGGTTGCACTCATTATCTTCTCCAATAGGGGAAAGCTGTACGAGTTCTGCAGTAGCTCTAGGTATCAAAACCACCCCAGACATCAACCAGCCGCAACCACGGCTCTTTTCCTTTTCTTTCTCTACTCTCCAATTTTTAGTCCGAAAGATTCTGGTTTTCATAGATTTGTGGCTTTGTTTGGTCCCAAAATTCAATCTTGATGGAAAAAGAGAAAAGCATTTTTCTCTCTTTTTGCCGTTTCTGTGATTGTTATGGGGCTCTGCGCTTGTGGGTTTGCCTAGATCTGCAACTCCAAAAACCATCACTTACTTCTTCTACCTTCAACGTTACCTCTCTTTTTTCTTTCCTTTGTCTCTTCAATGGTGATCTATGTTTTTGAAGATACAAGATCCATGTCTTCCGAGCAAATACCTAACTCTTCTCCGTTGATCCTTTGCTTGTCTCTGGTTCAGTGGAGAGAGAGCACAAGCCCAGAAAGCTTCATTCAACCTTTTCTTAGGCTCCAGAAAGATCTCACAGTGCGATAGATACGTATACATATACATGGTTTTTTTTTTTTTTCTTTGGACAAAACGCGGTTACTAGGGTTTTTCCCATGATCTTCCCTTCATGGCAGAACCCCCAGGGTCAATGGAGATGCCCCTTCTTTAAAGCTTTTCTTTTCCCGAGAATTTTTCTTCAAACCCTCAGTTTTAGCTTATCCCGCCGGTCCCCTCTCTCTGAGCTTTTCTTCCTTTCATTTTGTTGTATTGCATTGGATTTGGGAATTTTGCCTTTGCAATTAGGGCTTGGTGTTGAAAGTTCAAAGATATGAATCTGTCCCGCACTCTCGCATGTCTTTAATTACTGCACAAAGTTTCACTTATTAAAACTTTTTTTCATGGGTTCCTGGGATACTCCTAACTAAAACTTTGTGAGGAGGAAGCCGGATTTGGGAATTTTGCCCTAGGGTTTGGTTTGGGAAATTTACTTCTCTTCTCAATAGAATCCCGTGAACTGTGCGATTCCTTGTTTTAAAAAATATTTTTTTAATCACGGGGTCTTCAGATTAGCCTCATCTCAAAGATCTTTAAAAGCTGCAAACAATTATTTATGTAATCCTGACAATCTGCAACTTACCGTTGGGCTACGTTCAGGAACTTGATTTCATGTGCGAATGCATGAACTGTAAGAAGATTCCTCGATTTATCTCACGGAAATTGAGAAAGTTCTCTCCTTTACACACATGTTATCTGTTCAGGCAGTTTTTTTTTTCTGTCCAAACGGGTGATTGGACAGTTGCTTTCTGCTTCAGAAAAGATCCTAATGAATGTTTTTGAAATATAACTTTTGTTTTATTGCTTTTTCCTGGGTATTTAGCAGCATGCTCAAGACACTGGAGAGATACCAGAAATCCAACTATGGAGCACCAGAGACAAATGTTTCTACCCGGGAGGCACTGGTAACTACTACGTATCCTGTTATTGCTATATTTTGTTTCAGGTTGTTGATGTTTTATTGTCTAACAATAAGTGAATAACCATAAGGTCCTGATGAAGTGTCTTTATGTGGTTCATGCTTAAAATTTACTAAGTGCAAGGTGTGAAATTTGGGTTTAGTCAAATTATCAAAACACTTGCTTATCACTTAAAAGGAACGAAAGGGAAGTCAAGTAGTTTCCTACCTCTTGCATTGGAAATGCAAAAGGAATACTTACAATGATCAACTTTGAGATAATAAATTAAGAATTACCAAATTATGGATGAAGGCAATAGAAAGTAGGATTCACAGTGAAGCTGGAGCAAGCTCAGGTCAGTTAATCTGAACACCAAAAAGCCGGAAACCTTTCTCCTCCTCACCGGTACTTGGATGCTCCAGTGAAACGTCCTTTTCCCTCTTTGTTTCGTTGTTTTCTGAATCATTTTTCCTGGCAACATCAATCATAAAAAATGGCTGTCTCCAACAACCTCCATTTCTGCTTTCATACAAGTAGAAAGCAATGATGTCTTGTTGTCGCAATCTCTTCTCCTTCACAAACTGGCTCCAGCCTCTTGTGAAGACGAAACTTTGACTGCTCTTCCAGTATGAATACCGGAATTTCCATAAATTCATCTGGCTATCAAAAAACTCAAGCTGTACTCCATTGCCTACTTCCGAGTCTGTATTGATAGCTTCACTAGATTCGGGAACATTCGGGAAATGTTTGATAGCATATCTCTTAGGGATCACTAGTCTATTAAGCTTCCCAACGTCACTTGGTGTTAACTCCTTCTGGAAGAGCAAAGTGCACAAGAAATCATCATTTCTATGGAGGGATAAGCCTTTCGAGCCTTCATCAATTGCTCCACCTTGTCGACTCCTCAGGAAATCAGCGAACCTGGACGAGAATGAACCATCTTTGATCATGTTCAGAACTGCATCTTTGGTTAAAAGACTCTGAAAACTAGGTTCTTGGGCAGTTATACTCGTCCAAGGGAAGTTCCTTTGCGAATCTTCACTTCTTAGCTTGATGGCCGCACTATCATAAGCCATGGCTGCATCAACCTCTGATTTAAATGTACCAAGCCATATTCTTTGATGGTTCGTGTATATCTGCGCTCCCCAGTGTCCATTTTGTTGTGGGACAACTCCCTTAAACCTTTCAACCCTCGAGCTCTTTGTGGTAGTCATGCTTGACGTCCTTTACCAATAGTGCAATCTGAAAAATGAAGCACGCAGTTCATTTGTTAGAAAAGTTGGCATTTTTTATGGTCAGACTTATTTTTTGTGTTGAATAGAAACGAAAGGTAGACCCTTTGGAAAGGCTAGTCTTACAGATCTTGCAAGCTACTATGTGATAAAAAAAAAAAAGATGTGAAGAAGAGCCTTACCGGGTAATGAAGACTGGAAAGACTAGTAGAGTGGGGTTTTCATCAAATGTCACACAGTGGTAAATCAGAAACCTCTGGTAAATAACTTGCCGTTGCTTAAAAGGTGAAGTTAGAAAATTGCAGTTGTACTAAATAGAACATTTTTCATGAATCAGGAGAGATTATTGGAGACAAATACGTCAATCAGCGATATTGGTCTTGCATGTGTAAGGGGTATCCTTCCTTTGAAGGGAAAATTAGTTAGAAAAACTCGTGGTGACAGTAATTCTTCAGACCGTAGACCTTGAGTTTGCCTTAAATAAGAACAAATAGAATATGTATAGAGATGTAAACAAGGTAACAATATTACAGCCGTTTTCTTACAAGATTCTCTCAAATCTCACCTTTTGTCCTAAATCTGTTCTTGTCTTATTCACTATAGATTTTAGCACTTTTTTCTTTCTGGGGCTTAATTTTCTGCCCAAATTCTCCGAGTCGTACAAGATTTAACACTCATGATTTTTAGTTGTCTAGAATTGAAACTTGTGATAGTAGAATTTGCTGCATTTTTTTTGTTATCAGCTGTTTCCATTTGCTTTTACGCCGAATTTTGGGAATATTTCTGAAATGCAATGTCGTTGCAACTTTTGCAAATAAATTTCGTCAACCTCCAAAAGATAAGACCTTTCCTACTTGTTATGTAGCAGAATTCCTGGATTTTTGGGAGGAGATTTCTTCTGTTCCTCTTCGTTTTATTATTACATGCGGATTTATTCTATGTGGATTTCATGACTACCAAATTCTCAACGGAAAATATTGATTCAGGAACTGAGTAGCCAGCAGGAGTATTTGAAGCTTAAAGCACGATATGAAGCTCTGCAGCGAACCCAAAGGTTTGGAGCTTCATTGAGTGTTGCAATTCTCCACTGCAGAATTTCTGCGTTCAGTTGTTAAGTAGCATATTTTACACGACTTAGAGCATGAACTTATAGATCAGAGGGCCATCTTGTTAAAGTAACCAGGAAGCATTCGCTAGTGATTACTGCTGGTGTTTTTACTCTATGCCCAGGAATCTTCTTGGTGAGGATCTTGGCCCCTTGAACAGCAAAGAACTTGAATCGCTGGAGAGGCAACTTGATTCGTCACTCAAGCTGATCCGATCAACTCGGGTTTGTAGCTTAGTATCCTGTTTCATTCCTGAGAATGTGAATTTTTGCTGTGGTTATGGGTCGGAGTTACTCCAATGCTTCAACTTTTTCATGACAACACTTTTTTATTCAGACTCAAGCAATGCTAGACACGCTCACAGACCTTCAGAGAAAGGTATCCAAATCCGCCATGGTTTCATGTTGGCGCTCTCAAAATACATCAATAAGTTGCTTTAATCCAAGTATCACTGGTCTTTTATGTTGTTTTCATGGTCAGGAGCACGCTCTCAATGAAGCTAACAAGAACTTGAAGCAGAGGGTAATCATATTTGTCTTTGGTGTTTGTTTGAATCCTCCACACTTTCCTATCATTGCTTGAAAGAAGGTTTGTCCGTGTTGTTACAGTTGATGGAAGGAAGCCAGATAAGCCTGCAGTGGAATGCAAGTGCTTCCGATGCTGCTTATGGAAGGCAACCTCATCACCAGACCCAGCCAGATGTTTTCTTTCATCCTCTCGACTGTGAGCCAACACTGCAAATCGGGTAACACAACATGCAATCTCCCTTGTTCTTCCACAGACTTCAGCCTATTCTGTCTGATGTTTCACTCTTCTCGTGCTCAGCTACCAGCCAGATCACCTATCAGCTGCAGCTGCCGGAGGAGCCGGTCCAAGTGTTAACGCAAACTACATGGCAAGCTGGATGCTGTGATTTCTCCTCCGGATGGAACCAGACCAGTTCATCTCTTGATTCCCAGTTGAATCATCTCCAACTTCTGTGTGCAATTATATTCATAAAGATGGTCTTTGTTTTTTCATGCTATCCCGAACTTCTGTGAGACTTCTGTGCCCCCCTCCCACTCTATGTTGGAACACGTTGCGTCAGCTACTTTGTATTACTAAGTTTCTTGTTTCTAATCCAGATTCTGATTCTCATTCTGTTTTTTCAAATGCAATGTGCACTGTCATGAAATAAAAGGGAAAACTTTATAAGCCAAGTAATCCTTGGAAAGCTTGGCATGGGTTAGCGAAAACATAACCAAAACATAAAAGGCCCAGTACTTGAAAGAAAAACTTAGTATACAGAAGAAGAGATATTCAGATCAAAAAGAAAAAAAAATGAAAAAACACAGCAAAAGCAGACAGTCAAGGCAGTGCAGTCAAGCAAGGCTCAAACCCAGTGGCATAAAGGAGTTGCCTCCTCTTAGCCTCCGGCCGGACGAAGCTAGGGACCTTGACCCATTCACGAGTCCTTGCATCGTAAATGATGAGCCAGTTCATCTGCCGTGATCGCAGGGAAAGCAAGAGCAAGCTTTTGTTTCCAAGGCAAGTCATTCTAACGTGCTTTCCGTAAATATCCAAGCACCATAAGTTTGGCATTCTGTCAACCTCCTTCCACAGCAAAGTCATCTTCTGCAGCTCCCATATGCAGATGCAGGTAGCCGCATTTTTTGTCAGCAACCCTACGAGCATGATCCTGCTGCCCCACACGGCAAGGATCTGATCACTTAGACGTTGAGGTGCAGGAATGGCAAGCTGTTCCCAAACCCCATTTTCCACATCATAGGACAAAATTCCATCAGGATTATGACGCATAAAATAAAGAGTTTTGTCAATACAAACCGCATGGGACCTGCGGTTGAGCGTGAGTGGAAGACAAGCAGATGGTAAGTTTCCAGGGCGAATCCAAGAGTTGCTGATGGAGTCATAAATCCCATATTCCCCACCATGAAAAACCAGTACAATCTTGTAACCTGACTGAGTAGAGAGCCCGTTAAGAGTCATCCCAACAGACACTCGTGACATGACTCCAATAGACATAGGAGACAGCTGCTTGCACGACCGAGTTAGAGGGTTGCAAATGTAGAGATTTCGCTCCCCGGTTTCAAGGAAGCAGATAAGCCCGCCTTCTGAAGCCACAGGCAGAACTCTTTTTTTTGGAAGGAGCCGTGGGGTTGGATGGAACCACCTCTTCGAGGCAGGATCGTAAATTGACCCCATGCTTCTATTTGTGTGACTCATAGTGTAGAACCAAGTTTGAGCTTGCTTCTTTTGAGCACACTGTTGGGAAAAACTTGGAGAATTCAGTAACATGTTCCATTTGCGGCAGACTAATCGGAACCGAAAAAATGCATCTACAGGAAGTCTTGCTATTACGGCTTCAAACAGGTCTTCAGGAAACTTCTTCCAGATATTCTCATCCATCACTTCAGATGAGATTCCAGACACAATTTTGTTTTCAGGGCTACACTCATTTCGAGCCTTCTTAGGAGGATTTCTGGGTTCCAGAATTCTCATATTTTCAGAGTTTCCTATTGTCATTAAAGGATTTTGGCAGCCGTATTTAAATGAGCTAGCTCCTGAATCGCAGACTCCCCACCTGCAAAATAGTCAAAATCTTAACATTCCAAGAGTTCGGGTATGAACAGGAAACCATACAATGAAACTAAATGTCATAAGAGGAATCACATTGTAAAATCAGGGTCGTGGGAAAAAAAAAAACAGAGGCTCATTGAAATAATCAAAACCAGATGAATCGATTCCATAAAGTTCCCAGCACAAATGCTGCAAGCCAGGGATGCATGATCTGAAGAAGCGGCTAGATGTGTGGAATGAATCCAGACAGAAACAATATGATCCAAAGATAACTATCACTTTCAGAAGACAAGAAAAACATATGGAGTGGGAAAACAGAAAATAATAATGGCATGCTGATTAAGCTCACAGAGACCATGCCCCTGCCGATTAAGTCGTTAAACAAGAGCAAAAAAAACCCAGCTTTCCGACAATCGATTCATAATAGTGAACTTTTTGCAAATAGGAAAACAGTCGATCTTAACAAGTCTCAAATAACTCAGTAACCCGATGAAACGAGCAACAAAAAATCCCTAGAATGAAAAACCAAGCAAAGTTGTGTTGAGTCCTGGTCAAAGCACAAAACAAGAACAAGAATCGCATTTTTTACCCCATCGAAAGGTCAAACTAAACGTGGCGGGAATAAAAAACAGCATCGAAATCAAAGAAACGAAGTATAAACCTGGCGGACCGTTTCCCAGATGCGAGCTGCCTTTGAGCTTGAAACTCATTAAAAGAATCGAAAGATGGCGCAGCCGGAGAACCATAAACCTCCAAACCCTCTTCCAATCCGCCCATACGCTGCCTCAAGAGCAACCCTTCCTCCATCAGTCACTCCATTTGCGAGGCAGTCCTCCTCAATGCTTGCTCCCTTATTCCCAGGTGCAGCCCAAACTTTTCCCAGTCGTTGCTAAGCTACAAGGATGAACACACAGACACGCGATTGAAAGCGCGTGTGCATTTTGTTAAATAAAAACAAGAGCCGAGGGGAGGGAAGGGGAGGGGAGCGAGAGGCATTCAACCACTCAGATTCGTACACGTCACCTGGAGCCGACTGCAAATATAAATCCTTCCCCCGCACCTGCAAACGTTTTTACACCAGAAATTTTGTAAAAGCAGTCTTTCTATTTCCTTTTCCTTTGTTTTGGTGTAATAGGAGACAAAGGCCAGGTTCATTACAATGCGCAGTTGCCTGGACAAAATCATCGTGGAATGGGCCTAGTGGGCCCAAAGCCCAATAGAAGTAACGTGCTTCCCGCGGCCCAAGCCCACCATTCTTGGCTTCAATAAAATTAATTTTCAAGCACGAAAATTGACTGTGCATTTTTGTCATTGTGGAATATTGTATAAACCAGACATCATTTAATAAAGCGGGCCAGTGGAGGCCGTTGTGGGCCTCAGTGTCTCGTTACCCCCATCCTGGTATCAGTAATGACTACCCGATCCGACGCCACCAGATCACGCCTTTCGGCATCGCCGAATCGGGGCCGTTGGTTTAGTGGATCCTCTGTGGACTCGGCCGCACCCTATTCCGACCTCGAATCGCCATTAAAGCTTAACGCAGGCCCATACCCTGCCTGCTCCGCAGCCAGCTCCCTCCATCTTTTCTCTTGTCCAGTAATCGGAACTCCAACTCCAATTCCAATTCCTTCTTCGCCTTTTCTCGACATTATCTTCAATTCCCAGCTACCCGTTTCTCTTTCTCTTTTTATTTTTCGTTTTTTTTCCCTCCCTGTTATCCAAGCTCGTTTCTTGCTCTTATCTTCTGTACTCACCGAGGTAACTTGTTTCTTTTTTCACCCATCCTTGGTTTTTTACGCCCTTTAACCAAACATAGATTCTCAGAGGATAACGAACTTATCTTTCGCTTCAAATGATTACACGCTTTCAAATGGGAAGACGATGACGATGGTGAAAGTGAAAATCATATGGTTTTCCTTGTGGTAATTTCTATTTTTGCAGAAACAAAACAAGCTTTGGGAGTTGCGTTGAGAAATTTTTTGTTGTTTCCCAGTGGGTATTCAATTGGGAACTCATTCTCCTTTATCCGTACAGTACATCAGATTCTTACCATTTTTTTTTCCAGTTGCCTTCTCATAAATGAACTGCTATGTTATGTTTGTATCAAAGTACGTGCATTTTGTTTTTCCAAGTTCTCCGGCAGCCTGAAACAAGGGAAATGTTGTCGAACGAAATATTATTGCTCACTTTAAGAGATAAAGGTGTGTGTACCCAAGATCAATTTTTGCCCTTCCAAACGGCTTTTTAATTCGTGGGTGCCTTCACCAAGTGTTGAGTCGGTTTGACTGTGGCCAAGCTACACTGTCGGTGGGTGCGGTTTCGACCAATGGCCACCGCTTTTAAGAACACTGCTGTTGATTTTGTGTATGGCTTGTAAGAAGTGCAGGGTGTCTAAACCCACAGTTCTGTCCAACCCAGCCTTGATTTTGACCAGGTCCCAATACACTGAATCTAAGTCATGCTTTTCTCTCTTTTTTTTTTCCAAGTAGTAATTTTCCTTTTTGGCTTTGGCTTTTGGGGGCCAGTGAAGTCATGTTGGAAAGGTAATGAAGGCAGGAGGAGTATCTTGTATCGGGTTCCTTTTAAGATTATTCATGAACATAAAGGACATCTTTTGCTTGTCTCTATGCGCCTCTAATCATGCTTGGCCGCACTTCTCTTTTCCGGCGTGGGGTAGTACTGAAATCCCATTTTTTCACAGGGAGAAAAGGAAAAAGAGAAGATAAGGAGAGTTTTGATCGTACCCTGTAAAGTGATTAAATAGGTGAAGATTGTGGGAGATTTCTTCACTCTGGTCCACGCATGAGAGGGGGTGCGTAGGGAAGCGAAAGTTTCATTTGCTGAAACGACAAGTACGGCTCTTCCCTGATCTGGTGACGCTTTCTTGAGATGGGGCTGATTTCTTCTCATGGCCTTTTGGTTTTATGCAGCTTCTGAAAACAGGGTAATGCTACTTCGAGATGGCGTGGTTGAACGCTTGCAGATTGGAAATATAGGTTGCAGTTTCATAGCGTTTGCTTTCGGCCATGTGTGTCATTTCTTTTTGTTTTCGCTGATTCTGTGGATCAACAACAGAACAAGGTCTTTGTTCAGGATGGGTGTTTGTTGCTGACAGGATACTGAAGCCCTGAGATCCCGAGGAGGAGCAACCAGAGTTGTGATGGACTGGAATGGCAAATGGGATTGGGATAATCTTGTTTCCTTTGGTTCAAAAGCAACATATGGTCCAAGGAAGCTGGGGTTGGGAGACGTGTTTCTGATGGATGGAGAAATTGACACCACTTCGCCCTTCAATCTCTCGTCCGTCTCCGACGGGCACCATGCCTCTGCTGAATCTTCTACAAGAGATGAGACTCGGAACCCGACCTTCAAGCTCATGATTTCGAAAGACTCTGCAAGACACTCGATGAAGGAAGCGGAGGTATGTGGACTCGGTGAGGTGGAGCCCCTGATCGGCCTGAAGCTGGGAAAGAGGACCTACTTTGAGAATGCCGGTCCGGTGGGAAATGACAAGGCGTCATCCTCCTCTGGAAAACTGAGTACGTCTAACAGAAGTAAATCAGCGTACAGGAGTAGCCCCATCCCACGTTGCATTGTTGAGGGCTGTGCTCTCGACCTCTCCACTGCTAAGGAATACCATCGGAAACATAAAGTTTGCGACAATCATTCGAAAAGCTCCAAGGTCATAGTTGGCGGTGTTGAACGCCGGTTTTGCCAACAGTGCAGCAGGTAAGAATATGTCATACCGCGCACATGTCACTCTCTTTCATGGATGTTAGCACTCTTCATTCTGTATGATGAAGGTTCCATAACCTGTCGGAATTCGATGATAAGAAGCGCAGCTGTAGGAGGAGGCTCTTTGATCACAATGCTCGTCGTAGGAAGCCGCAGCAAGAAAGCATGTTGTTCAGTTCTGCTGCCCCCTCGTCACCTTTCTACGGTACGTCTAGCACTATGAATCGAGTTACTGCACCTGGGTGTGGTTGGGGAATTTTTATTCTTGTCTAGGACAGGAATGGCACTAAACTACTTCTAAATGCATTTTCGTCATCCACTGTCACAGAAGACCTGAAGGCTAATGGTGCATTCTATCTAATCCCTTTGGAATTGCAGGAGGAAGGGAACAACTGGGTTTTTTCCTGACCAATGGTTCACACATCAGCACTAGACACTGCAGCACCACCAAGTTTACCCTGAGCGGAGACCATTCTATCAGGTGTGAAGGAGATGAAGGTATCACTGATCCTATGCATGCCCCAGTAATCGAGCTCTCCAACAACCATGCGATGCATATCCCCACCAGCGCCGGCCTTTTCTCATCCAAGATATCCACACCTGGTTTTCTGGACTCGGGTCAGTCTTAGTATTACCCCTTTGCTCATGCTCCAGAAAATGATGAACGTTTGTGGTTACAAGTCTAGTACCATAACTGGGTTGGTGGTTATTAGGTTGCAAGGAATCATTCATCGCTTCTCCTCCTCCTCCCCATATGGAAGCAGCTACAGAGTACGGTCGTGCTCTCTCTCTTCTGTCAACAAACAACAGCAGCAATTCTTGGGGTTCATGCGGACTACCCGCTCCAGTTCACTGCCAAGGAATCATGCTCCCTCCCGCAGCTGAGCCGCGGGTGCCCGCCATGTATGGTCTCGGACTGGGACTAGCCGAAGAAGCTTTGCCGGATTTTTTGCTTTCAGGGCATCATCACTCATCAGCACATTCCACCCAGGAGGCTCAGGATCAGGAAAGCAGCAGCCAGGTGCTGAGGGCAACACATAAGCCCGAGCAGCCTGGGTTCTACCAAAATGGTCCCGAAATGACTGATAAAACCAGCTCCCAGTTCGGTTTCTTCTACTAAGCTAGTTTTAAAACCTCCAAAATTTTTGGGTACAGTTTAGACATGATTTCAGACCTATTTTCAATTTCCCTGGTCTGTTTCGAGGAGGACCACCACCAAGATTGGAATATTTATCTCTAAAGTGTGATTCTTCTAGCCGCTTCGGGTTGATGGTAGTAGTTAACTGTCTGCATTTGAATACAGGGGAATCACCACCCGCAGTGAATTCTCTCTATCACGCTGTCCAAATGGGTGGTAGATTCCTGACAACTCTGGGGTCGTTTTTTGAAGCAAACGGATCACCAACCCCTTGCTTTGATGCCTTGTAGAATTGAGCACAGATGCAGTAAATCTGGAAATTTCAATAACCATCTGTTTTTATGCATTGTCAAATGAAGAAGCAGGCGCCTCAGGGTTATTGGTACACTCGTATCACACGCACAAAAAAAAAAAAAAGGAAAGAAAAGCAATGCAGATTTCGCAGCTAGAGAAGGATTGTTTCAGCGAACCACAGAGACGCCCATGAAACAATACCACCTCACAAATACATTCCAGGACGAGTAGCGGCCAACGACTGGATTAAAAAACTGATTCCCGCAACAAACACAACCTGAGGTTTTTCCCAAAAGGCTTCATTCGCCGCCGTACCAGAACCGCTTACTGTTGCTGCTGCTGCGCCACTCGGGGAGGATCAGCGAAGATAGCGGCGTCGCTGGAGTTCTCCGGCAAATTCAACAAACCTGCGAAGTTGGTATGGAATGAGCTTGAGTGTGAGTGAATGCAAGTCTTTTTTTTTTTGTTCTTTTTTAGGAAAGGGGGACTGTTGGCGGCGGTGGCTTACGAGGACAGTTGGCGGCGGTGGCGTTGACGACCTTGCAGGCGGCGGGGAGGCGGAGGAGCTGCGATTCCTTAATACCCAAGCTTTTAGTTGCCTCGTTGGTCCCGTTATGAATCTGCTGTACAAAAAAGCACATGCACACAGGCTTCGTGTTCTTCAGCTCGACGACAGTGTCGCAGCATTCCTTGGTGGGCAGCGTGGATTTCTCCGTTACGAACGGCAAACAGAGCGTCACCTTCTGAAACTCCGGCGCGCAGGTCGTCATCAGGGAGTCGTCCGCGGCGGCGACGTGGCTGAAGACGAAGAAGAAGGAAAGGAGCCGCAGATACAGAGTCGTGCACCCAGTTGCTTTCTCCATCCTTGAGGTTTTTGCTTTGCGTGAAACAAGGGAGTGAGGAAGAGAAGCGCACTATAACTATGACTATGCGGACCAAAAGAGAAAAAGTGAAGGAATTAATGGTGAGAAATGGAGCACACTGTTGGGGCATTGAAATCAACCCCATTTCTGGCGCCGATCAGCTCAGCTGCTATCCGTTTGCTACTCCCCCCTGCCTGCCCCATTAATGACATGCACCGATGCGCCACGTGGCGCCTGCCTGCCTGCCTTCCTGCTCCCCGTGATCGGATGATTTAGAAAATAGGGGATGTGTAACACTTTTTTTTTTTTTAAGTTAGTGTGTGTATAAGGGTGGTGATCTGTAACACAAAATTGAATATCCTGTAAGTTTTTTAACGTGGATTGGTAACCACTTTTATAAATGAGCCCGAGGTGGCCTACGTTTCAAAATTACCTCCACTCTTTTGTTTTTCTTGCTCTATAAGTTCCAGGCGTTTGTAAACGTTTCCACTCGAATACTAGAAGCCAATATGTGTAGCCTTTCTCTCTCTTCTCCCTACTGCCCCTTTCATTTCATCGTCACCTGTTAGCATTAGTCTCTCTCTCTCAATGATTTCTTCTTCCTCCTCTTGCGCATCGACTTCTACTGCTTCGTAGAGACACGCTGGCTTGGCAACGATGAGCAACACTTTTTCCCTCAATATCTACAACTTTGTCACATCCGGCTTATTGTCTTGCAACTATCCACGTAGTCGAAAGCCATGAACTCATGATCGGAGAGACAGCAGCACCACCAATGCTAGAAATGCATCAGCAACACAAGAGAACCAATGCATCAGAGGTTGGATTTCCAAATGGGCATAATGTCAGAAGAATCTTGTAACCTTTGTATTGGGTTGGAGTGTGATGGCATAGCACATGGCATATAGGAAGCACTGAAAAATAAGACTCACAGGAACGGGAATTTGCATTACGCCATCAATTCACTTGTCTATGATCAAATTGATGGCCATCTCTCACCAACACACAGTAAGATTAGTAATCAGTGTCTCTTTGATGCAAAAAACGTGGTGTTGCATGGAAATATTAGTGAAAGTATGTTCCTGTCAGATTCCTATTCTCCCAAGCATGTGCATGTGCTGTTGCGCGGGTTAAAGCAGGACTGACTTTCGTGTGTTGTGTTGGTTCAATCGTGTTCTACTCCACAAAGGTTGTAAATGTAGTTTTGTAGATCCTTCTCTATTTATCTTGCATGCTACTCATGGAATACTGATTTTGTTACTTTATGTAGCAAGTACTCATGATCGCTTGGCTTCCCTCCTCCAGTCATTGATAGAAGAATTTGCGATGAAGGAAGGATCTACAAGAGTTACACCATTTTTTAGGCATTCAGGTGAAGGACACAAGTAACGGATTACGTCTAACTGAATGAAATTCACATTGCTTTATCTATTTTGGACATGTTCAGTATGAAAGAATGTCGACCGGTAGTGACTCCAGAACCCTCAAAGATCAAACTGCAAGCCACAGATTTGATGCTGAACAATCCAATTCAACTGACTTATGCTCACTGGTTAGACCACTTCAGTACCTTCACTTCACGAAACATGATATCGTGTTCGGTGCAAATTATATGTCTCAGTTCATGCAGCAACCAACAATGTATCATCAACAACTAGCAATGCGAACTTTTCACTACATCAAGGCAACTGCTTTTCACTGCATTAAGGATCTCAATTTCTAACAAGCATGACGTAGACTCTTCCAGTAACTGATGGTGGTATGGTGGGACATGCTGCCTAATTTACCTCGAAAAGCAACTCCAAGTGGAACTCAAAGAAGCAACATATAATCTTAAGATGATCTAGTACAGGGGCCAAGTATCATTCCATGCTGCATGTAGCTGCTGAAGTGATGTGACTGACTACTACTTGTTTGAGATCTCAATGTCTGATTCAAAGAAATGCCATGCCTCTACTATGAAAAACCTCACTGCTCTCTCTCTCACCATCAAGCCAATCTATCATGCTTGTAGCAAGCATATCGAGTTAGATACTTGATCACTCATCACATCTCCACAACGTATCAGATTGCCGATCTATTCAAAAAAAGAATGTGGACAGAAAAAGACTCCAATATCTAAGAAGACAGATGCACCCTTACCCATATAAAGAACATGACACAACAAATGGAAAGAAAGAGCAATCTCTGTTACAAAGCTTGGACTCGGCTTCGGTTGAGTGGAAGTAAACAGATACTGTGATCGGAGCAATAAAACAAAAGATATAAACTTGGTAATGTATGAGGTGTGATAAATGTGGTGGGCCGTCTCATACCAGGCCCACGAAAAGCCCACTATGAATAACGGCTAACCGTTAAGAATCCCCTAGGGGGCAGGGGGAGACATCCGCGTGAGTCTCAGAATATCTGAAAGAACCAAAAGAGGATCTCTACAAGAAAACGATCCAGTGAATGATTGAGCAGAAAGGCTTTAAGCCTGTGTTCCTGTTTTGCTCTGTAGAAAACCCCTGTGTGAGGATTAGGCAGAATCTTGCTGTGATTGTTTGGTTCTAAAACCTGTTTTGAAACTGTTATTGAACCGATCATTCACATCGTTGATAGTGGATTTTTCAGCCTAGTCTGGAGCATCTGAGGTTTTCTCCCGCAAGGATTTCCTCGTTGAAATTCGTCTTGTTTCGTTCTTTGATCTTCAAACTTGGTTACTCGCAAGTTGGTTGTTCTGTTGATTAGAGGTAGTGCAGTCTTGGGTTACATTGCTTAAGATCGTGTCAATAAGCAGGGCAAGCTTCCATAGAGATGATTTCTCCGCAAATTGGTAAGTCATGCCAGCATCATAAATCAAGAAACAAATTAAGGGATCAATGTAAAGAAGGGATTGAATTTTTAGGATTCTTGCTCTGTAAATTACATCAGCTTATAAAACGTTCACACTCAAGCATTAAAAGCCAATTTGTGCAGGCTTTGTCTCTCTTTCAATGATTTCTTCCTCTTTCCTCCCTCTTCATCCACTTGCTCGTCCTATGTTTAGTTTGTTGAACCGTCGTCTGCTTTTGGGGGGCCACAACTGACGCATCTTTTGGATCCAATAAGTTGCTATGGCCATTGACCATTAAATGCAAGTCAATGCTCCAAAGACTCAAAGACCAACAATAATCAGTTTTTGTGGTCAGATTTGTAAGCAATTCTGAACCATTAGAAAAGAGAATAATACTAATGGGTGAAGCAGAAGGGATTGATTGAGGTTGAGTCTCGTGACTGCAATAACAAAGAAGTTAATAATAATGTTTGCCAGAATTTAATTTATTTTTCTTCTTGCCCCTAGCGCAATACATGCATGTAATAATATATTATATATACAGCTGGGTGCAGCATGCCTGAACCAATCAAGGAATCAAAAAGATGGGGTTGAGAAGCATGAGCTGCTTCCTTCTCTTACGGCTTCTGCTTGGTTTTTTCCATGTGAGTGCCCAGGTCACAATTCAAACGCCACCAGGTGCGTGTCTGTCTCACTAATCTAGCACTCCCACCGGAATGGAATGAATGCATGCATGAATGAATGAATGAACGAATATGAAGGTTGGATCAATCTGGACTGTGGCCTGAATGAGTCCACAACTAGCGCCAGCTACTCAACCGATACACTTGTAGCGTACCAGGCAGACGATGATTTCGTGGAAAATGGGATAAAGGAAGGAGTTGAAGTTACTGGTAATCCACCATACGACTCATATATCCCCAGCCTAATGAGGACCAGAAGACGTTTTCGACATGAAGATGGAAGCACAGGTTGCTACAGCTTCAACATAACCAAAGGGGTAAGGTTTCTGCTGAGAGCCTACTTCTACTTTGACGTCAGCAGTCCTGGGGAGACAGCCTTCGATCTGCATCTGGGAGTTAATTACTGGACGACGGTGAACTCATCCACTGGTGGTTGGCAGTATGCGGAGATCATTCTCGCTGCAACCTCAAATCATATACACTTGTGCTTTGTGGATACGGGCCACGGAGATCCTTTCATAAATTACCTCGAGCTCAGGACCTTTTCAGGAAACATATATAACGCCACCAGCATGGGATCGCTGCAGCAGGGCACCGGTGAACGTTCTCGCTATTCATTTGCTGATATTACACAAAGTATTAGGTGCGTGTTTAAAATGGGATTTATAATTTGATAAATTTTACACTCGGCCGTACAAAATAAATAGCACACCAAGACGCATTCTCTGGTTTAGGTTTCCCGACGATAGGTTCGATCGGATCTGGGATGTGCAACGTATGCCGCCAGCAGTTACTGGCATCTATGGAGTCAACACTTCAGAAGCGGTGCCCCCAACCTGAACGTTAATGACGAGTACTGCCCCCCATGGAAGGTCCTCAGGAGGGCATTTACACCCATCAACAACATTTCTATGATCACCATTGGTTTCAACAACAACCAACCAAGGAACACAACATTCTACGTGCTGTTGCATTTTGCAGAGCTCGTGCAGGGCGTTCAAAGACCCATGAACGTGACGCTCTGCACCCCGGCATTGAGAGTTACAGCTCAGTGTCAGGGTGAAGTGGGGATATCGGCACCCAGTTATCTCCAGGCTTCCACATATCCCATCATGTTCACAGTAACACAAGATGCAAGCCGCCTGAATCTCAACATCTGGGTACAAGACAGTGGTGCCCCACCACCCTCGCTCAATGCATATGAGGTATACCGAATCATACCCTTTGAGCTGGCTGAAACAAACGAGGGTGATGGTGAGTGCCGATGCACCAAACCATACTACCATGTGTTACTTCCTTATGAATGAATGAATGGCTTGCATTTTGATGATAATCTCATCTTCTATCAGTCGTCGCCATTACTGCCATAAAGAATTACTTCAGAGACGCCATTAAAGCCAAGGGTTGGCAATGGATAGCAGACCCCTGCTTACCTCAAAACCAGACGTGGACTGGCATCACCTGCGCTTACAATGCAAGTGAACCTCCAAGGGTCACGCAACTGTGAGTAATGTTTCAGTTAGTTTCTCTGTCGCTCACATACAGATAAAGCTAAGCTGTCATATCCCCAGAAACTTGTCATCCTGTGGACTGAGCGGGGCCATACCTCAGGCAATAGCCAATTTTACGATGCTAGAAAGAATGTAAGTACAATGTGGTCCTATTGCATCATCTCGATCATTCTAACACCCGTGGTACATCCCAATTTTGTTCTCTTCTCAAGGGACTTATCCTTCAACAATCTAAGTGGAACCGTTCCCGGTTTTTTATTGCATCTTCAAAACCTGACCTTCATGTGAGTTGGAAAAACTGTAACTCTGTTGTTCAAAAGTGGAATATGATGAGTTAACATTCTACTAATCATGTGTGACTGACTGTAGATCATTTGAAGGTAACAAGATGACAGGGTCGTGGCCATCTGCTCTGCTCGAGAAACAGAAAAACGGGTTGATAGAACTCAGGGGAAAGTTTCAAGGTATGCTTTCTATATTTGAGGCAAGCATAACAAACATTTCATTCCTAACAGTAATCTCCTTCAGGGCTCATAGGAATATTGGAGTCATTATCGCAATATCGATATCAATCTTGGGGGCCTTGATTTGCCTTTCTCTGGTCGTCTTCTTCGTTCTCAAGTCCAAATATAAGTATCCTCCCCGAGGTTAAAAAAAAAAAATCAGCTTAATACAGTGAGTGCTTATCAGTAAGTAAATACATTATCCCACCTCATTTTTTTGGAACAGAATCTCCCAAGTCTACGGAAAGGATAGGAAGTTCCATCATATCCTCAAAGTTAAGAAGATTTAAGCCATCTGAGGTGAATGATCTCATACATGATAAAAGAGTTCTTGGTAAAGGCGGATTTGGTACCGTCTACCTTTGCCTCATGGATGGGAGTTACGTCGCTGTGAAGATACTCGATGGATGCAGTGAGCAAAGCGCTAGACAGTTTAAGTCTGAGGTAAGGGTCTCAATGCCCACATTCTCAAGTCTATGTGAAACATGAGCGTCTGCCGTCCATGCATATAACCCCTCCCAATCAATTCAGGTACAAATTCTTGCAACCGTGTATCACAAAAACTTGACAAGAATTATTGGATATTGCAACGGCAAGACTACAAGGGCAGTTGTGATGGAATTCGTGGAAAACCGCACCTTGGAACACCATTTGTCAGGTGAAAAAACTCGCATATGATCTTTCCTTATCATGAAACAACTATTATTTACATTTGTGAAATGATTTCACAACTTCCTCAGCTGAGAATCCTGTGTTGAGTTGGGAGAAGAGGGCCAGCATAATTATTGGTGCAGCACAAGGTACTTCAGAGACATCCAGTTATAGATAAGTAACACTAGGATTGCTAAGGTGATGAATGCAGGTTTGGAGTATCTGCACCATGGATGTAGGCCACCTATAATCCATCGAGACATCAAACCTGCAAATATACTCCTCACGGAGGACTTCGAACCCAAATTAGCAGATTTTGGTCTCTCAAGACTCTTCACTAGTCAATACATGGCAAGTACCATAGTTGGCACTCTTGGATACCTCGACCCCTTGTGAGTACCTATTAGCAGAATGTATGTGAATGAGTCATGATTCATATGATATAGAGCACTATACTCTTTGCAGGCGTCATGAGGAGGCGTTTGAGAAGTTGGATATTTACAGCTTTGGAGTGGTTTTACTGGTAGTAGTGACAGGGAGACGTCCCATTTTGCCAGAAAGAAGGCACTTGTCTCACTGGGTGAAAGAGAATATCGAGAGAGGAAATATTCACGCTATTATTGATCCCCGCCTTGATGGAAATTACAATGAAATTATGGCTTGGGTCATCGTGGAAATGGCCCTCATATGCATATCTCGCGACCTCTCCATGAGACCAAGCATGGAAGATATCGTGAAAAATCTCAAGTCCGCGATGGCACAGTGTGCTGAAAGCAGCCAAGGCATAAGTTTAAGCATCGGCGGAGCTAGTGATATTCTGGGGCCAAAGGCTAGATAAGATAACAAGCATTCAAGATCAAGGTCCTCAGAAGATTCAGGATATTGCTCTAATGGTATGAGTGATGATGATCAAGTGTTTTTATTATGTGTTATGTGAAAACTCGTTGTTGCTTCAGCTTCTACGTGTGTCTTCAGTGGGCTGTGACTACCCACTTACTTGGTTTTCTGTACCGGTGTGCTGCTATGCCTGAATGCTTGCTTATTTTTTTCCTGTGTCATTGGTCTGCTTCACCTGCAATTCTGGTTTTTCTCGTATGAGATATACATTCCTAAACCCCAAAATCCCTTTCTAGTTATGCGCTATTTATACCACTGAGCGTAAAATCCATTTGATGGCAAGCATGCATATACATGCATGAGTTTCATGATTTATGATCAAAGCCCTGCATCTATATTTTGCTCTGCTCCAGTAATTAAAAAAAAAAAAAAAAAAAACAGGATGGTGTCCCTGGGCGATTTTGCTGTTAATGAGCGATCTATGACAATCCGGATATGTGTATACCTACAAAGAGCTACACAACACAGAAAATGGAGATAGAGCACCCTGGAAATTTAGCATAAATCATTCCCTTAACAGCCACGGGCAAACCAGGCAAAAATTGGTGGAACAGGAGAATATATAGAGGATCGCATTCTTCAGTGAATCGTAATGCACTGTATGACTTTTATAGAGGATTCGTTTATCTCAACGAAGGCTGAGAATTTTGTTCATGTAGGGACTGACATGGCGCTGAAGGCTCCACACCGTAATATTGTAGGTGATTTGGATGTTTAAAGTTTCATTAAGATCTGCTCCCGCAATGCTAAGATGGCGTCCACTCCCACGATTTCTTTCAGTTGACAGAGCCTCGCAAGATTCATTTTTGGGGAGGTATTCTGATCATTGATGCCTGTCACACAATACTGAAGTGAAGTCCATTGTGTGCAGGTGTCCATGATCTTGAATCACAGTTTTGAGGAGAAGATGCTTTCCCTTTCTTGAGCTGCGTCAGGACTTCGGGGACTCGGTATCTATTTTAGACAAGTTTTCTGAACTTTTTTTTTTTTTTTTCTGTGATTCCACATTGTTTCTGGGTATTTTGCAGATTCTTGAAATCATTGTATGGAGTTAGAAGGCACTTGTACAAATGCATTAACAGCTAGTTTCAAGAATCATTTGCATTATGAATTTGATCCACGGAGAACTAGAAGCGAACGCTCCACCGCCGCCTGGCAGCCGCGTCTCTCATTTAGGACTCAGAGCCTGCAAAATTTCAATCCAGGGAAGAGTTTCAGCACCCAAAATTCCCTGCTTTTGTTCTCATTTATGTGTATCATTCCAAATGAGTTGTACTCACAGAGAAGATGGTGGCGTGACCAGGATCCGCGAGATGAGCGAACAGATTATCAATTGGCCCAGTTCCGGTGTACACGTGCTGGAACCACGCACCCATCACCGCCAGCATCGCTAATCTACCGTTCTTGATCTCTTTCGTTCTCAACTCCTTCACCTTTTCCGGCGAGCCAGATCCCCATCCCAGCGGATCGAACCAGAGCCCGCCCGGGTATCCAACGTCGGTCCCGGTGAGCTTATTGTTGGGAAAAACCGGGTCGGTGTTCACGCTGCCGGGCTTGATGATATCAGCCCATCTCCGACCCTCAGCCCATCCTATGAGAACGAGCTCGACGATGAACAGCGTGGTTGTGTCCGCAAAGTACTCTTGTTCCCCGGCGGTGTACCAAGACGGGGTGCTGAGGACTCCGATCTTTGTAAGAAATTCGGGGATGAAGATTCCGGCGGCACCCAGCATTGCCCACCTGCAGTGAACCAACTCCGCTTGCTGGTTCCATTTCAAGCTATCTGGATCGGATCCTGCAACAATTCCAGGTTCCTTGTCATTTGAAAAGGAAAAAAATTTAGGTCTCGAAGGCTCTTAAAATTCTCTGTACCTAGCCCGAGAGGATCGAAGCCGAAATCGGCCGGAAGGCTGCCGTCGAGCCACGCCGGCGGAGTGCTGCCGGGGAACCAAATAGGTCTACCTGGATCAGCGGCGGCGCGAACAGCGACCGATCTTGCGGTAGATTCTGTCGCAAACTTTCCGACTCTGAGCTTTCTTGTTCCGAAGAAGGAAGCCTTGGCCGCCCCTGCGTTGGAACTGCAATGCAATATGTTGGAATGGAGTCAGAAATTGGAGGCGAATCAACACGCGATCCGGGAAACTTGCCTTGGGGAGGCGAATACGACGGCCGATGAAGCGCAGGCAGAGGCGGAGGCGGCCATGTCGGGAAATATTCGATAGGTGCGTCCTCAGAGAAGCGTCGGAGAGGAGAGATTTGTATAGAGGGTATCATCTGAAGAGGATAAGCAGGGGGTCTGTGATTGGTTGGTTGAAATCCACGTCACCTTAAGAATCCAATATCCCACCCGTGGACCGCCATCTCATCGCCGTCGTGGCGCAGAATTCTTTTCTATTGGAGAAATATTTCTTATTTTCTTTAATATAAGTAACCCACTGTAATTCGAATTTACTGCGAGCTCCTGAGCTTTTCATTTTTTACTTTTACTGTTACCACACCTCGTGGGTCGTTTCGGAATTTGACTTTTTTTATAAAATAAAATAAAATAAAAACTAGACCAGCGATTGAAATCTAGGGTTTCTACGTAAATGCAGAAGGAAGGTAACCTTGTTTTTTTCAGGTTTACCGGCGAATCACTCTCCTTGGGTTTACCGCAGGGTCTTCAAAGGAAGAAAACTCAGCACAGAGAACTTGAATGGCCCACACCACTCACCGGTAGCGTGGCATTCACGCGCCGCTTCGGTTTCGTTGGCGCTCGTTCGGTATTCTGAATCTTCCGTAAATGGTAGTTAATTAAGGGTGGGCGACTTTTGAATAGATTTTCCGTTGAAAATAAAAAAGTAATGGATGCTGATGTAGTTAATTGGGGGGAGGAGGAGGAGGGTTCCCTAGGGACTGTGGAGGCGGTCCGACGCCGTTAACTTTTAGGTGAATGAGGACAAAAGGCGGCACCCGATGGGGGGTACTAAAGTAATTTCTTAATCCAACTGCCTTCCGTGATCTTCTTCGTGCCGTTTTATTTTTAGAAGGCATAAATTTGCTTTCTTGTTGATGGAAGGAGCGGGTAAGCCTTGGAATCATGAGAACAAACAGGGGGGTTTGTTACTCGGTTCCCGCTGTTGCAAATGATGGGGCCAGAAGAGAGGCGCCGGGAATGGGTTGCCGGAAAAGGCCGCGCCTTTTACAGGACGGGAGCGGCGGTAACGGCGGAGGGGGATATGATTACCTTGATTCTCTTCCCGACGATCTTGTGCTTTGTATCCTCCGTAGACTCAGTTCCACCGCTTCCTGCCCTGCGGATTTTCTCAGCGTTCTAATAACGTATAGATTCTCTGCACTCATCTCCTATCTTTTTCTGTTTTTAATATTTTGGAAGTTTTCTGCTGTGGTTCGTCTAATTCGGGTGAATTTAGGTCATTGATTTTTGAAGGATGTTTATGTTTTGAAAGTGACTGTGAATACCGATTGAAACAGATGCAAGAGATTGAATGGATTGGGCCAAAGCTCACTGGTCCTATCCAAAGCATGCCGAGGAATGGTGGCGGTGAAGGCCAAAAGCTGGTCGGCATCTTCTCACCGGTTTCTCAAGCTCTGTGCCGATGCCGGAAATGTTGAAGCTTGCTTTATTCTGGGCATGGTCAGTCCTTTTCTTCTGTAAAGCTTTGTTCCCATACAGAAAAATCTGCAAAAAAGGATTTGTGCTTTCGGAGGAACGAAACCCTGATACGGTTCGCCATCGCAGATTCGGTTCTATTGCCTACAAAAACGAGCAAGCGGGGCTTCACTCATGGCGAAGGCCGCGATTGGGTGCCATGCACCGGCGCTGTATTCCCTTGCCGTTATACAATTCAACGGCAGCGGAGGGTCTAAGAATTTGCGTGCAGGCGTCGCGTTGTGCGCCCGCGCCGCCGTCCTTGGCCACATCGACGCCCTTCGTGAGCTCGGCCACTGCTTGCAAGACGGCTATGGAGTGAAGCGCGACATCGCCGAGGGAAGGTGCTTCCTAGTCCAGGCCAACGCCCGTGAGCTGGCGCACGTCTTGGTCGCGCGTCCCAACGCGGTGGTTCCCACCTCGTGGCTTGACTGGCCCAACGACCGCCGAGGCGTAGACGACGGCGGCTGCCCGTTGCTGAGCGATTTCGGTTGCAACGTGCCGTCGCCTGCTCCGCACCCAGCCAACCAATTTTTGTCAGACTGGTTCACGGGCCCCGGTGGAGTGGATCCCGGTCCGGATCTGAGGCTTTGTTCCCATCCGGGCTGCGGCCGGCCCGAGGTGCGAAGGCATGAATTTCGTCGGTGCTCAGTTTGCGGAAGAGTGAATTATTGCTCGCGTGCTTGTCAGGCGCTGGATTGGAAACTCCGGCACAAGGCTGAGTGTTCGCCGCCGGTACTGTGGGCCGTCGAGGCTGCCATGGGAGAACGATGACGGGGTTCGGTAGACAGCAGCCCCAGAGATTGTATTCAGATTCCGTGATCCATTTACCGTAGAATGAACTTTCTAGCCTGTTACGCACATATGCATGCTTCTTCCGCCCACATCCGTATAGTATGACTTGCTTTTCCTTGGGGTATCAAATCAATCGTATTTGATATTGTAACCCGTAAACTTGGAAAATAAATGCCCATGAGCGTCCAAACAACGCTTTTGTTCAACATATGAAACGAATCCGCTATGGAGAAGTAGCAACGCAGATCACAGTACAAGAACTGAGCCGATCAAAGTCAACAATCTTCTGAAACAAAAATATAACTCAAAAACAGATTGAACGCTATTTGACGGAAATGATGTTAACCAGAATCATCTTCATTCCCAGCCTCCAGGATTAACAACGGGGTAGCATTAGCAGGAGGAGCCACGGCTGCCATAGGAGGAGCAGCTGCGGTATCCCATCCTTCACCAACTCCTACAACCGAAAGGTAATCTTATCTATCAACGAATGAGCTATAGGAAGCGTGGAACTAAGAGCAGTGGGATGGAATCTATTGATGATTTTTTAAGAAAACTCAAAAATGAAATTTCCCAACCTTCCTCAGCTGTCCAGCCACTGGCTACAACTGGGCCGGCAGCAGGAATCTCAGGTGCCCATTGAGCATCAGGAATTTGGCTAGACCATTCACCACCACCTGCAGCGGCAGCATAATCAGTGTAATCAGGAAGAGCTTGCACCTCCTCTTCCTGTTGTTCCTTGGCCTCCTCCGGTTCCCTGTAGAAAAACAGATCAACCTGCCCAAAAAGCATAATGACACATCACCCCAAATTGAATTGACAACATTAACGTTCTTTTGTGATAAAGAAACATCGCTTCTCTGTTGAATATGATTACCATGACATCCCATTTATGCCCAGGTGGGATGAGGCCTCTCATCTGAAGCACCATCCTTCCCAACAGCCAAAACAAGCAACCAATACTATGTTTCCCCTTGTTATTAGCAGGGATGCCAATATCAACATATCGCATTGGGGAATCAGTGTCGCAAAAAGCAATTGTGGGGATATTGGAAAGGGCAGCTTCCTTGATGGGCTGGGCAAACAATTAAAATACATTAAAGCATAAAATAAATACGGACGCATGTATTAAGCAAGAACTGGCACAGCATGCAAAACCTGATGATCAGTCCTAGGATCAGTGAGAATTAGGAGTCTTGGCTCACTGAAAGAAGTCTGTAGCTGGTTAGTGAAAGTTCCAGGAGTATGACGACCGGCAATTGCGTGTGCACCAGTATACTGAGCAAACTTCAGTACGGCCCTTTGTCCATATGGCCTAGCAGACTGAACAATGATGTCTTGAGGATTCTCGATAGCCACGATAATTCTGGCAGCTAATTGGAGCTTCTCCCAGGTCTTTCCAAGGTTTATAATGTAGATCCCTGACATTAAAGGAAAGTAACAGTAGCTTTAAGAAGCATATCCACTACTAAGAAAAAACTAAAGATTTAAGAACATATGAAAAAAATCCAGCCCTTGACTCCCTTTTGCGCCATGAGCATGAAGCAAATCCAAGCACGCTACAATCATAATGATAAAATGATTCGCCCAGAATATTAGTAAATAGGGTATCGAATGCTGCTTCGATTACTAAATCACTGTTGACGATAACAGGATAACGTTCACGATGCGGATGATTTTCACACTCCCATGGCGAGGAGGGCGGTGCGATGAAAGGCACGTTAAATAATCGCATCATCAGTCTCGAAATGGATATCAAATGGAAAGGTAACAGAACAGCAGAATTCGGCGGATTTACCATCATTGCGGCGTTTGAACACATAGCGTTCCATCTGAAAATCACAGTTCTTGGTTCCAAGATGGACCTCGGCAGCCATCATCATCCGAATATCAGCCTCCCTCGTTGTCAAATTCCTTTGTGGAGTCGCCATGGCTGCAAAACCCGTTAACCGCCACTCCGCTACCCTCCTACGCCGGCCGCAACACAAAACTCTGGCCGACTGGCACCCATATAAACCCTAGGTTACATTCATGGGCTACAGCCAAAAAAACTTAAATGGGCCTCCCCATTGGCAACAATTGGGCCGGTTACTGATTCAGCAAGAGCGCGGAATTAGGGTTTCGATGCAAGGTACAAGGGGATAGGATTTGATGACTCGCATGAGTGTGCGTGCGCGCGCGCGCTACACGACAGCAAGTTTCCCCCTCGGGGCCCCACCGGCATTAAAACCAGAGGGCCGTCGTACCCTGCGCCTCTGAAGGTGTACCTTCCTTGCGTATACTGGTTGTGCTTAGATTTCGGACCCAGTCAGGACGGCCGACCCCTCCTCCGTGTAGTCATAAATCCGCGTCCCTCTCGCACCCTAATCGCATTCAACTCCGATTGCGACGGCAATCTTCTACGGTATCCGCGAACGTCGTCGCTTCTTTGCTTTGTAATTAATCTTCCTAAAGCAATACACAGAAAAATACCGGAATGGAAATGAAACAAGGATGAAATACATGCTCTGCTCAAACCGCTGGACGATGGAAGAACGAATGTTTTGAGCAACGGTTAGGTTCATTAAAAAGGGGGGGGGGGGGGGTAGAGTCTACTGTGCCCGCCGTTGGGGGTTCTTTTTTTAATTTCGACATCCTTGGGGGCCAACACAGTAAATAATGATGCCCTGTTACTTCAGTACCCACCCCCCCGGCCGTATATTCAGTCGTCCACAACGATTTGCATTCGGGGTTGGTCCTATGCGCGCCACCCATAAAAGAGGATTTCTCTGTTGTTGCTGTTGTTGTGTTGTTGTGTGAAGTTGAAGGAGCATTAACGATTTGATTCATCTGCTATGTTGGGTTTGAGTTGCGTGAATCACCCAAGGCATTCATTCCATTCACTTGCTATCCGGGGTTATGGAGAACTCTGCGGGAACGCCTTTTAAACGAAAAGAAAAGCAGGCTTATCCCCGGTAGCTCATTCTGATTCTGGATGGACGGAAACAAGGGGGAGGGAAGCCCCGAGGTTTGAAACTTCATCCTGCTTTCAGGACTTGGAGGGATCCTCTCTGCCTTCCTTCACCCATCACTCAAACACACAGATGCCAGTGCTACCGACCCTTGGTGCGCACGCACGCACGACTGTATGTTGATTATTATACTGATTGGTGACGCACCCTTTACCCTTACAAGAGCGACTTGAGAGAGCACAAGGAGCGAGTGGGAGGAGGACTTGGGAGCCCAAAGGTGGCGTCGGGTCCAACATTGCAAGTAACACAGGGTGTCAGTCCCTGGGGCTGGGAGTAGCGGCGTTTCCTAAGCATATAGAGCACACCATTCCATTCCGATTCTAGACAAGAAGCCCTGGTGGGGGTGGTGGTGGTGGTGTGGGGGAGAAGAAGGGTAGGGCATGGCAGGGGCTACAAAGCCTGGTCCTCCACCGGGGGCCGTGTAACGTTGATTAGATCTTTGAAATCCAGGAAAAGGCGAGGGGAGGGCCATTTATTACTTATGGATGATAGTGTCATCGGTTGATTGGTAATTTAATTTATTTAGGTACAGTAATGGAGTTAATCATAAAAGCAGCTAGAGTAGTAGTTTAAATTCAAGGGAACCAACCATCAAATGAATGAATGAATGAATGAATGAATGAATAGGGTACGGTACACACACCCCACCATCAATGCCGGTGCCGCTGCTGCTGTGTACGCTAACTCGGAGTTGATCAATGAATGAGGTGGGGACCACCATGGACGACACACACAACATTTCTTTATTAGCGCCGGGGAGGGGACGAACGAACTTCCCGTTGGATTACAAAAATATATAAAGAGGCAGGCACGCGCGCGCACCTATTCCATTACATTACATACCGGGCGTTGGATTTGAATCAAGGGGACGCCGGGAGTTTTTCCCAGGCCATGTGGGTTGGCACCGATCCTCTAAGTTTTTCTGGAATTTGATTTTAAACGCCCACTTGACCCGGCCTCCTCCTCCCCATTCCATTCGGTGGCAAACGCCCCTAGTATGAGAGAGTGTGATTTGGTGGCAAACGTACTACATAGAATGCAATGCGATATGACTGCTCTGGACTGGACTCTATCTACCCATCAATCTTTCTACGTATTGTTATTGACGAATGAAGGAGTGACCTAATAGAATAGAATACAAGTGACCAACTAGTAGTCGCGTTTTTGTGTCTTTCTCCTCGCGCACCACTGAACAAGTCTCCCCTCCAATCCAATCCAATCCCATCCCTGCCTGGGACTGTGTTGTAATTACTGAGACTCCAGTCCAGTCCAGTCGGGTGGTTATTGTCCTCATCATCCATCTTCATTCAAATGGACGGACAGAGAGAGAGAGAGAGAGAGACGTTGATTGGATTGGATTGGAATCCCCGACGGAATATTATATGTAAAAACTCCAACACAAACATTTCACGTTGCCTCAGGGTCAAAACAGTCATTTCCGCTGACCCGTCTCCGCCTACACGCCGTTGTCGGCCACTCCGACGGGGAGACAACCCCGGGACCGGAATTCCGATCTTGCCCTCCCACCATTATTCTATTCCAACTTAAACATGGGGATGATCCTGACCTTTTCTCTATTCCCATTTCCGCCCCCTACGCTTCTAATAATTCCAATCTTTCCCTCCCTTTCACCATTATTTCCCCTTTTTCCCTACCCTCCTCTTCTCCTCTTCTCTTCTTTCTCTTCTCTCTCCCCCCTTTTTCACTTTATCCAGGAAGGAGACCTGCCCATCTCCGTGAAAAAACCTCGTCACTTACATTTTTTTTTTCTTTTTTGGACACACTCTCCATCTTTCGTTTGATGAAGCCTCCGGGGATCCTTGGCCGCTGATCCTGGTATGGATTTTTTTTGCTTGGATTCTTACAAATCCAGTCGCATTTTGTGGTTTTCCGCAGCTTTCTTTCCTTGAGCGCTATTTCTCAACTGTGAATTGGGGTAGTTTTTCATTTTTGTTCAAGGGAAAGCTGGAGAACGATCATAAAATCGTATTTCATTTTTTTTTGTTCGGTCTTCCTGATTCTTATGTTGAATTTATGCATACCTGGGGACGAAATTTTGTTTTTAAGTGCTTTAGTTTCATAGATTAGATGTCTGATAACCTCTTCCGATCGACTGATTTGACGTCGTTTGGAAGGTGCTCGCGATAAAACACCGGAGATCAATCATTTTACCACACTGGTTGTTTTCTTGAGAATGTGAAATTGTGGCTTTTCTTTTTAATGATGATCTTTCCTTTTTCGGTAACAATTGTATTGTTCGCGCTGCGTCTGGATCTTAATGAAGCTTCAGTCCTTCAGCATGGAAAATTCCGAGATTGAAGAAACCTTGTCTTCAATCGGTGAGCCAAAGGTGCACATCATAAATACCCAGATTTGTCTTTTTTCGTTGCTTCCATGTTGATTGCGTTTTGATATTCTTAGTCCGCGTTTTGGCTGGTTCTAGTTACACGGGGAGATGTGCAGAAGCATGTGCGCCGTGTATTTGAAAGTGCTGGCAGTATTTCCTGATATAGAAGCCGCGCGGCCACGAAGTACATCTGGTATTCAGGCGCTGTGCGCTTTGCACATAGCACTTGAGAAAACTAAGAACGTCCTGCAGCAATGTGTAGAGTTCAGCAAACTCTACTTGGTGAGTATGCTTCCGTATATGCATTCTCGGTGGTTTTAAATAAAGTAAAATATTTTGGCATCATCGAGTCAGTTTCTTTATGTACGCAGGCAATAACTGGGGACTCTGTTGTTCTCAAATTTGAGAAGGCAAGATTTTCTTTAGCAGATAGCCTTAAGCGCGTAGAAGATATTGTTCCACAAAGCATTGGTGGTCAGGTATTTACTTTGTCCTAGAGAAAGCCATAGTTGAGATTGAGAGAATGCTCCTTCTTTTGACATACCTTTCTTCAAATGATGTTCAATAATAAGCTGACTGTGATCGACCCCTCTTCACAGATCGCTGAGATTCTAGTTGAACTTGGAAGAATCGAGTTTTTGCTTGATCCCGAGGAGAAAAATATTGGCGATGTGATCATTGCACTGCTCCAACAAGGGAGAAATTTCAATAATATCAGCAGTGATAATACTGAGCTCGAATCCTTTCACCAGGCTGCTAGTAAATTGGGAATCAATTCTTCAAGAGCAGCTCTTAGAGAGAGAAGGGCTTTGAAAAAACTGATAGAAAGAGCACGAGCTGGAGAAGATAAAAGGAAGGAGTCGATTATTGCCTATCTTCTACATCTCATGGAAAAGTATTCCAAACTGTTCAGAAGTGAGCTCTTGGATGACAATGATTCACAAGGGTCCGCACCTTGCTCACCCACAACTCAGGTGTCCTTAGATGATGGTAGCGTGGTTGGGCACAATGGCTATGCTTTTTATCGGAAGCTATCTAACCTCAACTCTTTCAGTTATAAGCCGAACTTCAGGAGATCAGAGCCGGTGCCTGTTCCTCCAGAAGAGTTGCGATGCCCCATATCACTACAACTTATGTATGATCCTGTTATAATCGCATCAGGGCAAACATATGAAAGGGTGTGCATTGAAAAATGGTTCAGTGATGGGCACAATACGTGCCCGAAAACTCAACAGCAGCTCCCTCATATCTCTTTGACGCCCAATTATTGTGTTAAAGGCTTGGTGGCCAGTTGGTGTGAGCATAACGGAATTTCTGCTCCAGAGGGGCCCCCAGAGTCTCTTGATCTCAACTACTGGAGACTTGTGTTGTCGGAAAGCGACTCTGTAAGGTCGAAGTCGTTAGGAGTTGCGGGTGCATGCAACTATGAAGGCATTAAAATAATACCTTTGAACGACAACAGCATAATCCAGGAAGCCGAGGGAAGTGAAGAGGAAGCAGCTTCATCACATGAGGATCACTATGAAGCCAACGCCTTTGAGAGTTATCAGGACCTTCTGAGAATTTTAGAAGAAGAAGATAACCTGCTGAAAAAGTGCAAACTTGTAGAGCAAATAAGGCACTTGCTAAAAGATGACGAAGAGGCCAGGAATTACATGGGTGCTAACGGTTTTGTGGAAGCCTTGCTCTCCTTTCTGGAATCTGCTTTCTCCGCAAGGAACAAGAAGGCTCAGGAAGTCGGAGCAATGGCTCTCTTCAACCTTGCTGTAAATAATAACAGGTATGCTTTGAACTCTAGAAGTTAATAAAATGGTGTTTGTGGGTGACTGATGAGTGGTGGCCTTTTTAGATCAGTGAGCTTCAAGCAGATCTATAAACTACCTAAGACGCGTATCTGTGCAGATATTCTCATGCTTTCTCTAGTAGCACTTTAATGTTGGAAATGCATTTGAAATGATATGGGATCGATGGATTAATTTCTACCAAGTACCGTGAAACGAAAATTTTGTTATCTCATGCTTTCACCGGTAGCTATTGAATGCTGTGAAACATAATACAACTGTTTCTTTTTGCTGGTTTTCAGGAACAAGGAATTGATGCTGAACTCTGGGGTGCTACTCATTCTTCAGAAAATGATTGCCAACCCCGATTCAGTCGCGGCTGCCACTGCTCTGTACCTCAACGTTTCCTATCTAGAGGAAGCTAAGCCCATGATCGGAGCCACGGAAGCTGTGCCTTTCTTGATCTGGGTTCTGAAGAATGAATCTGATTCTGTATGCAAACTTGATGCTCTCCACGCCATCTACAACATTTCCAGTCACCCCAACAATATCACTTACCTTTTATCTGCCGGAGTAATCGACGGCCTCCAAGCCCTAATATCACATCCAACCGACCACGGGTGGACGGAGAAATGCATTGCAGTTTTGATATACATAGCTTCAAGCAAAACTGCCAGAGATGAGATCATCCAATCCCCAGGACTTATAGGCGCTCTTGCCAACGTCCTTGACGTGGGTGAGCCGGTGGAACAAGAACAAGCAGCGGCGTGTTTGCTAATACTATGCAATGCGGATGAGAAATGCAGCCAAATGGTGCTGCAAGAAGGTGTCATTCCTTCACTGGTTTCCATCTCTGTCAATGGCACGATGAGAGGGAAGCAGAAAGCGCAGAAACTTCTTATGTTGTTCCGGGAGCAACGGCAGCGTGACCCATCACCGGCTGCTTCGATGCAGAGCCGTGAGAGTAGTGAGAACACGCCGTTGCCACCGGAACAAGATCCGAAGCCGTTATCGAAATCGATGTCCAGGCGGAAAGTTGGGAAGGCATTCAGTTTCTGGTGGAAGAACAAGAGCTGCTCTGTTTACCAATGCTAGAACGGTCCAAGCCCAATCCTACTACTGTAAACATTACTCCATCCATCTATCTATCTATCTATCCATCTGCTTTCGTCTCATAGTTTGGGGTTTCAGATACGCCCGCCTGGTACATGAATAAGTACCAGACACGCGTTATTCCATAGATCACTCGTTGGCGAGGCCACATGATCACTGCTTGGAAGAGCAATGATGCAGTTTTGCAGCTGAAGCAGATTTTCAGCGATGTAGGTAGTATGGCTATCGCCATAACTGAAGGAAAATACAAGAGAATGGAGGTGTGTGAGTGTGGGTGTGTGTAACAGCAGAGTGAAGCAGAAAAGCTGCGAACTTGGAGTGGCTTTTTTCTATAGAAGGAACATGGCAACAAGAATAGAGATTCACAGGAGATTAGATTACATCTATCTAACTGGGAAGCACTGCTCACAAAACTAAGAATTGCAACCCTTCCAAAGAAAGTGCAAGAAACAGGCCTTGAACATGTCACATGATGGCGCAATTACACTTGGACACCAGCTTTGGAGGCATGCTGCTGTTGCTCATGCTAGCCGGGGACAAAACAATCCGGGGAGTAGATTTACCCTCATTTTCAGCTAGTACAGACTGAGGTGATCTTTGCTCCATTTCCAGTTCCCTTTTCTGGGCTTTGTGGCTCTTCGACCTGCGTCTTCCCAAGGCTCCTGAGCGTATCTCCTCTTTGCCACAAATGGTTTTTGAGGGAAATGGTGTGGTTAGTGGTAAGCCAACTTCCGAGCTTCCGTCGTTGATTGCCATGCTTGCAGCATTGTATGCAATATCATGAACAATGGAGCTGCAGACTAGGATCACATCAGTGGCTTCTTCTAAAGTGAGGCTTCTTGTTGTGTCTTCTGAAACAATACCAGCTCTTTAGTTACTACAAGGAAGAAGCTACGTGAACAAATTACATTTGCAAGTGACGCATACCGTAGAAGCAGTTCTCTGTGACCGAGACGGGGGTTGTTCATCAGGTGAAGTAGACTTTGTCGAATCGAAATCCGACTGTAAAATGTGCGTATCATCGGTTCTAAGTTCCACTTCTGATACACTATTCAATGCGCCCGACCGCGGAACCTCCGGCTTAGCATCAATGGCATCACAAATCGAACTCCCAGGAGTATCTCCTTCCAGACTACATACATGCAACTTTGAGGTTGATGTTTCTTCCTCCTGAGAATTTCCACTCCACTTGTTTTCCTTCTCAAGTTGTGAGGGTTCTTCAGAAATCGAAAGCGAGACTCCAGAATCTATTGCCTTGTAGATTACACCGCTTCCTTTATGAGTAGGCGTACTTGGATCAGTAGACTCGGAGTTCAGAGACTGCTCGTGAGTTTCGTGGCAACGCACCCCTCCTACTCCATTGCTTTTGTTTTTGGTAACAATCTCGAGGCCATCTTCAGGCGACAATGAGATGGAGCATTTGTGAGGTGCTGTTTCCCCACATCTGAAGTCTTCGGTATCGGAGTTTTGCACCCTACGTTGTTCATGAACCTGAACCTCACTCGATTTGTAAGACACCAAATCAAAAGAGGATAAAGCAGACACACTACTACGACCAACAGAGCTTCTCAGGCTCGTTAAACTATCTCTTATGTACGACAGATCATCATAACTGGTGTTGCTTGCAGTGCAACTCCTGCTTCCAATAATATGACCTTGAGCACCGCATGACCTTTTGAGCAGGAGTGATAATCCTTCAACTTCATGGATATCAAATTTTGAGCTCAAGAAGTCACCCACCAATTTTTCTTCATGGCAAGGTTCACTTTCTATACAAAGCTCCGGCTCCTCTGCTGCAGATGGAGCAGGATTCTGACCCTTATCGGAGTTGCTTTCAAAGTCGTTAATGTTTGTTGCACCGGCCTGAGAAATAGGCATCCATTCTGGGACAGATGCAGAATGCTCTAAAATGTCCAAGGAAATTCTCCCAGTACTATTGTCAATTGTAGAGGAGCATGCCTCTGAAATCGCTGTTTCCTCAGGAATGAATGATGGAGTAGATACCAAAAGCCTACACTTTCTACAAACACGTTGATCTCCCTCAGTGACCAGTTCAGCAGAATTCAATTTCCTTTGGCACCTACAGCATTGTTCCATACTTGATGCTCCATCAGTATTGACAACAGAGTCTACCAATGCAGTCCTACTACTCCCAGTAATAGCGAGCTCTGGGGGTGAATCATCCTTTTCTGGATTCGCAGTCACTACACTACAGGCATCTTCCATTGAATCTTCAGCAGCATCCATAGCAAATACTTCCTCAACTGCATTAGGAAGCCTCTGTCTCAAAAAGTTGCTGCCCATATCACCCTGGTCCTCATCACCTTTTTTGGCATCAAGTGCTCGACTAGTACCATGATCGGAACTGGCATTATTGCTAGTTATGATGGAAGAATTTCTGGACGCCAAAGAACGGGATGGAGTGCCTCCTTTTCCTACATAAAATGTCGAGCTTGGAACACTGGACATTAAGGGCCGGAACATATTCTGAGGACCCTTCTTGTCCTGAAAAAGAGCACGGTAATACAGGCAGATATATCAGTAGGGAAAATGAAAAGACACCACTTACCACCAGAAAAGACACTTACCACTTGTCGAAGGGCAAAGTCAGAGTGTCTTTTGGAAGCAGAACTAGAGAAAACTTTAGTTGGTTTCTTGAAAACCTCGGAGGATCTATTGTTTGGTAAAGCGCAAACATTTTGTTGAACCGAGTAATCTGAGCAGCTAAATGGTAGTGAATCCATGTCATCATCCCTTGACGATGCAACTGAGCCTTTACTATAAGAGCAACATGGATCCATTTCACGACTAATAGATGAACTCACACTTCTAGAAGCAGTTGGAGACATAGACTGCCGGCCTGATCTGGAATTCCTTGATGCAGGCGTCAAACCTCTTACATATGGTCCAGGCCTATCAGCTAGTGAGGTACAAAGATTCGGAGGTGCTTCACAAGAAAACCAAGGGATATTTGACTGCCAACCCCTTGTTTTCGGCGATGCAGAGCTACCACGACTCACGTTGACAGGAGAGGTTCCTCTGTTAGCTTGAGTAGCACTAGCAGAACCAGTACTCAGCCTTCTAGGAGTAAGTGAACCTGATCTCACCGCTAGTTTTTTGAGTTTACGTGGAGGTGGGGACAGCCTTCTTGATGGAGAAGTGTGAAGCAACGCAGAAGGTGGACTAGAATGAGAAGCAGAAGAAGGCCTGCTTCTTGACTGCACCTTGGTATTACTAGAACGAGGAGATGGACTCGAGCAACGAGGGCTCGGACTGCCCCTGACATTCCTGCAGCCCTTCTCCACCTACGGCTGCAAATAGTTAAGGGTAGGAATGCAACATAGATTCTCATCCTGTACAAAACCAGGGGATCCAATCTACCTTTGAAGCTTGTGAAATCTGAACAGGTTGGCTTCTCGTCCTACCCCTCATTTCAGGACGCAGGGCTACCCTGTCATCATCCAGGGAAGGAAAGAGAGGACTTTCAGGAGGTGTTAATAGCCTGTGGTTTAAAACAGTGCATCATTAGCGTAGAATGAGAAGTAAATAATTATAACCGGAATCTCTTTAACAATGAAATGAAATTAGTAGAAATCAATCATCATCTACGGAAAAGGAAAACTTGAATAATGACAAATCATGAGCAATGAAAAACTACCAACCAGTCATAATCATTTTTGTCCACAGCGGCGAGCAGGTCACTACTCTTCTTCCCAGCACCGGTTGAGAACCCTGCCTTATGATCAGATAACTGCTTGATTTTTGTTGCTGAAATCCAAACGCAGGGGGGTTTTCAGCAATTTGCATGGAGTGTAATGCCAAAAGAAGAACTCAGAGAAAAAGGGGGTGCGAAATTACAGAAGATAAAATCGAAGTCACAATTTGACTGAAGCAAATAACTGTCCCTTCCTTTGTTCTTCACCTCGTTGAACAGTGCAAGATCATCTTCCTTGTCATCAATGACGCTCCAACGCTCAACACTACGCCCACGCCCTCGTTTATGATTCTCAATGAGCTCAGGAATTTTCAGAGCAGGCGATGGAGGCATTTCTCGGACTCCCCTGGACGGAGTTTTACAAAGAACCTCGGCTCCCGTCTACAAACAAAATCATGATCACTTCACGACAAAGCAGAGTCCCAGATCCAATCTATCAGAACCATCAAAATTCAATTTAATCAGGGAAGGCAAGTCCCAGTTTGGAACACCAAAACCCACGGTACCCCACAACCCAGAAGCTACCGACTGAAAAAACTGAACTTTTTCAGCAAAAGCATTTAAATGAGCTGAAGTCTTGAGCATCCACGTAAGGTGGATCTGCAGTGGGGTTGAGCAGATGAAGAGGAAATCGCGGATCAGCAACAGGGGGACAGAACCCAAACAGGAAAACACAAAATTGTTGCTGAGAGAGCCCTAGAGACGGGAAGCAATGGAAAGGGGTAAAAACTCAACAAAGGGCGCAATAATGGTTCACGTGAGAGGTGGATTAAGAAGCCAGAAAACGAAATGTGCGATGGGGGGGCACCACCGCCATCACCCCCACCCCCTCAGGCTCAGTACCCAAGTCGATGACAAAATTTTCATGGAAAAGGGTAAGCATCAAAAAAGGGGAAATGGGAAACTCCCCGTTCAGCCGAGGAGTAAAGGTGTAAAAAGAATCAAGCTTTCACTTTTCCCGTCCCCCTTTTTTACTTTTGCTTTGAGTTTCAGTGATTATACGCGCACACGTGGGTATCTCTTTCGGAGATCAGTATGCTTTTTCATCGACGGAGATACGGATTCACGTGCAGGATGGCACTAAAAGCTACGTAGGAGTCTCTCTTCTGTTTACCAGCATCAGCATCAGCATCCCATGTAGGAGCACACTCTCGTTTTCTTGTCTTGTCCTGGCCGAGTTAGTTCTACACCGCATTGCAGGCCGGCCACTCGTGTCTTCAAATTTACCGGGTAACTCAAATCGGGGGTGAAACCAGTAAAAAAATTGATCAGAACCAAACCAATGACGGATGGAAAGCAACCCGCTGAAAGGGCGCGAATCTACAAGGAAAGGATTCAACAAAAGAAAAGAAATAAACATTAAAAGACCCATAGGCTCCCTGCACGACTAACTACAGAATTATTTATTACTGGAAGGTGGAAAAAAGACAAAAGGCCCCAAATTGTGACTCAGGCCGCCACGGGGGGAGAGCTGCGGAGAGGATAGCGCTCATGCGACCGACGCCATGTGAACGATCAAGTCGATGACTCGGGAGCTGCAGTGAAAAAAAACAAAAAAGAAACATCCATCGGAATTCGGATTTCAAGGAAAAAGGAGGAGCACAGGGGAGCAAGTTCTCGGGAAGAGGCGCATGAGGTGGTTGTTTTTTACCTGTACCCCCACTCGTTGTCGTACCAGGAGACCAGCTTCACGAAGTTCTTGCTCAGAGCAATCCCAGCTTTCGCATCGAAGATGCTCGACCTGCAAGACAATCATTGGCGAGCCGTGGCGGAGGAAATTGAATCCAAGTTGTCTTTAACTCACCTGCTGTCACCCACGAAGTCGGTGGACACTACATCTTCTTCTGTATACCCAAGCACGCCTTTGAGATCGTTCTCTGATGCCTCCCTGTTGAGCAGAAACTTGCGCGATCACCACAGCTCTGTTTTCCTAGATAGTAAGGCCATGACTTACTTGATAGCAGCTTTGATATCCTCGTAGCTAGCCTCTTTCTCTAGCCTCACAGTGAGGTCAACAACTGAAACATCAACCGTGGGAACCCGGAATGCCATTCCGGTTAGTTTTCCATTGAGGGAGGGCAACACTTTACCAACGGCCTACATAGCCCGTGCAGTCATAAGCTGAGTGAGATACGGGATACAGATAGCGTGTTAATGGTACCTTGGCCGCGCCTGTGCTGCTAGGAATGATGTTGAATGAGGCAGCTCGGCCACCTCTCCAGTCCTTGCTCGATGGTCCATCAACAGTCTTTTGAGTGGCTAAATACACACAAAAGAAATGCTTTTGAAACACTTTTATTTACTCAACGTAAGTAAACCACAAGGGCAACAGAAAAAGACAAAATTCACCGGTGATGGAGTGGACGGTTGTCATAAGGCCCTCCACAATACCAAACTTATCATGAACAACCTGCAGTAACCACGAATTAGAAAACCCAATAATACCGACACGAATTTGCTGTTCACAAACCAGAGATCGGTACAGAAAAAAGTTAAACCTTTGCCAGTGGAGCAAGGCAATTGGTAGTGCAGCTGGCATTAGAGACTATGTCCAAGTCGGCCTTGTATTCATTCTCATTCACCCCCACAACAAACATCGGCGCATCTTTGCTTGGAGCAGAGATGACAACCTTCTTGGCACCACCCTAATGCACAGGGACATCAAAAAGAATCATCACTTCGAAACAAGGGCTTAATGAACGAGCACACATGAAGTCCTTAAAATGCATCAACTGTACAAGGTTCGTAAGTTGTAACAGTATATTAAATGGTCGGTTTACCGTAAACAAAAACCAAAACAGCCTAATAGTTAACCCAGATCATGGCATTCAGACATACAGAAGGGAAGTGGGGGCTAACATTGGTTTCAAGAAAAGGGAGGTCGGGTATATGTCTGTCAGTGTCACTGCAACCCGATCTCGAAACATGAATTTTTTTTTATAGCAAGGATTAGGGTATATGTCAGCCCACTGTCACTGAGCAACCATATAATGCCCCGGTTCGATCACATAAGTACATGAATTATATAGTATCCAAACAAAGAACCAAAAATATGATACAAATAGCATGAAAAACTTGTCAGGGAAGAGGCCTAATACGGCAGAAACAACCCAACGGATACCTTTAAGTGGGCAGCAGCCTTATCCTTGTCTGTGAACACTCCCGTAGACTCCACGACAAACTCAGCCCCGGTTTCAGCCCATGGAATCTCCTCAGGATTCTTGAAGATTCGTAGTCACAAAATAAATACCATGGCAGAGCTGTTAACGTGGAAAAAAAAATGTATAACACCTGATTCCAAAGACCGAGACTGGTCTTTCTCCAAAGAGAATGGTTTTTTCATCCTTCACCTTCAACTCACGGTGCTTCCAGGAGCCATGCACACTATCATACTTGAACATGTATGTCTGAAAAATTTTTCAAGATCTGATTCATCAACCACGAACCAAGATCAAACGAACATTTGCATACCATGTCAGAAGGTAACTACCATGTAATCAGTGGTGATGAAGGGGTCATTAACAGCGACAAGCTCTACATCATCTCTCTGCAGAGCGACCCTGGCGACCAAACGGCCAATCCTTCCAAATCCTGATCAAGAAAGATCATCGGAAAACGAACTACCAAGATCCAGACAAGAAACGAAAATCGAGGTTCCAAGAGAAACGTTAGAATGTGGGGAATACCGTTGATCCCGATCTTGATCTTCCCCATAACTATTGACGGAACTTGGACGAAGAGCTGAGGGTAGCGCAGAGAAAAGAGAGACAGCAGAAGCGAGGGACGTAAGAATGTATTTATAGTTGTGAGATCCGGGATTTCCAAAGGACCGTTGGACAGCTGTGCGGGTTTACGTTTTTCTTGGAGAGGAAGACCAAAAAAATCCCTGAAATGGATGAACGCCGCTAATCATATATATATTTTTAATTCCAGAATGGAATAGCCGCTCCTCTCCCCGGACCTGGAACTGCAAATGTGCGCCACGTCGTTGACGAACAGCACTGGCGGAGCTTGGCAAGGGGACGCCGATCCCGAAAAATTCTTTTTGAAAAAAAAAGGGGGGGGCATGGCGTCGCCCGGACTCGAACCGGAGACCTTCAGTGTGTTAGACTGACGTGATAACCAACTACACCACGACACCTATGGTCACAATTCTTCATAATAAATACAGACCGTCTCATCAACACAGTAAGTAGCATCACACTACGCGGTTTCATACACATAAAACGTCTGAATTAGAAAGTTGTAATGCAGCTCGCCCTACAGAAAATCAGTGTGTGTGTGTGTGTGTGTGTGTGTGTGTGTGGCTTTGATATCCCAAGGGCCGATAAGGAAGACAAGGACATGCCTTCTCCAAGCATCATCACAGGCAGAGAGGCTTTGCATCCACATCCGTATTCTTTTATTCCAAACTGTGCTGTAGCAACCACCAGCCTTGAGAATAATCACAAGCAGCTTCCAACTCAGATGATTGCTTGGCGTGGATGCGTGGAATCCTGCCACTAATGCGGCTGCTTGGAACAACATGAGCATAGCAACTCCAAGCAGAAAGTTTCTTCAAATTCGGTATCGTTGACACATCGGCCGCACTTGGCGCACCGGGCTATGCAAATGGTACATGCACGACAAGCTTCAGAAGAGTGCTTAAGGTTGCAACTCTCGGATGGGCAGTCGTAGACCAACCGATACTTGTCGCATTTTGGACATCTCTCAATATCTATAGCCCGATCATCTTCATACGGCAGATAGAAATTCCCACGATGATAGAAATACTGCTTCCCAGCACCACTCTGGCAGCTGTCACTGCTGGTGCCGAGTAGCATCTTCAACTCTTCAACATGTTCGTGGTCAACACCATAAAGACCGCCTATTCTAAGATGCTTTATCCCTCCAACATTCCTTTGAGAATTAAATGCCCTGATGCTGTCCACTACACATTCAATGCTGATTCTTGTGCATCCAGGGACGGAGAGCTGCCACAGCCAATCCACAATCAGGGTTTGTATACATAACACAACTTTGAAACAAGACTACAAAGTTCAGCATTTTGATGCACACTTAGAGAGACAAGAATAATATAACAGAGTACAGACCTTGCTTAGATGTGGATTGGTTTCCAGTATAAGCCTTAGACCTTCATCAGTGACTTTGGGGCACTCAACCAAGCTCAAGCTTTGGAGTCTGCCTTGAGCCCTGCTGGCCAATCTCAAAAGGATATCATCTGTGATCCTATCATTTAGAGGTTGATCAATATGGATTGTTTTCCATAGCCAGGGATCTTTTCGGACAGACAAGAACAATGATTTACAAACCCTTTCCACCGACAACAGTTCCCTTGCTCCCAAATAGCTAAGAGCCAGAGTGAAAGCCTCCTCAACAAATGAAGTTTGCTCCACTTGCCCTTCAGGAGGAGGTGGAAGACAGACGCTCCTTTTATCACTTTCCGCCTCAGGTCCGGCAGCATCAAACATACCGCACGCCTGTAAGAAATGAGTATCACAAATTTCCAGTCCGGCCTCCATAGTCTTCTCCTTGCTGGGTATACCCAAACAATTCGGCATCTTCTTCTCATCAAATGGAACAGTTCCAGGAAAATATATATGGTGCATGAACGGAACCACATCAGCATTGAGATTGCTAGATGAGTACGGCACACAGAAATTTGATCTCTCACTGCGTTGAACAGTATTAGGAAATGGTTGGAAACTCAAACCATGCTTCCACAAAAAACCCCATCTGTTAATCAAACCGCTATCCTTTACACCAGTACTACCATCGTCGCTCCACATGTATCCATCGCAGTTAACCTCCAAATCTTCGAGCCATCCAGTGATTGCTGTAAAAGTAGTCTGAATATCCATTCCAAAAGGATCAGAGGGTAGCAGGTCAACAATGTCGTCAGAAACTGACTCTGCTGCAAAATATCCGTACTTATTTTCCTTCTCTTCATCAAGATTCATATTCCAACACCTCGTGCTGCTTTCCCCATTCGTGATTCCAAAGGGAGATACGAGATTATCATCAGAAAGATGAGCAGAAAATAAATTCCAATGTGAATAGTTCAAGGCCATCTCAATATCTCTCAGCAAACCCGAGATTTTATACCTTCCACTTCTTTTTTACCTCCAGAATCCACGGTAAAACAGCAGAAATTCTAAAACACGGTAATCAGTTTATGTAACTTTTTTTTTTCTCGCTGGGGGTAAGGCATTCAAGCAAGAAAACTCTCAATTTCATGGCAAACTAAAACATAGCACCAAAAACCTCACAGAGTTTTTCTTGGGACGAACCTGTTTTCATAAAAGACTTTATTTTTGTTTTTTTTTTTCAACTACTGCCGATCAGTTAACGAAAGCCGATCCTAACCTTCTGGTATGTGCAAAAGAATCAAAGAATTTGCTAATAAGAGACTGCAAAATCGAGAAAAGAATCATAAACCTTAGTACTCACTGTCCCCAATCTCATGTAATCAAACAAACAAAAAAGGAACTCCCAGAAAAAAAATGTTATCTTCCTCCAAGACGAGTATCCTATCAACCCCGATTGCCAGAGATATTGAGACCCTGAATTGGGATTTGACCAGCAAACTGGAAAATGCGATGGGAGGGGAAAAAACCAATCTTCCACGCAACGCGAAAAGACAAGGAAATTTCTCCTCTGGGCGAGGGGAAATGGAGAAGAAGGTGGAAGGAGAAGTTCGTAAGACTTTGAGGTAACTTGACACGTGTGGGGTTTTGCCGGTGGATTCGGTGGCGCATGTGGGAATTCCTTGCTTGTGAGAATCACCTGATTTCTCGGTTATATTCTCCGGTGCGGTGGAAAACGGCCGGTCAAAGCTTCAAATTTACAACCCAAAATATTCGCGACCTTACAAAACAGAACAATGAAAATTTCTAAAATGCGTTGAAGCCCCAGTCATTTGTTAAATAATTTCCAGATTTTAGGGTTAGCTAGCGGCTCCGGTCCACCGGTTCGTTTGCTTAGACAGCATGCTTGTACGTTAAGCAACAAACTCTTGGGATCAATCCACATGCGCTTGCCTGCTTGATTGATTCTACAGTCGCATTCAAGAAGAAAGAACCCTGGCTGCGTGCCAGTTCACGCGCTCGATTGATTCTGCACTGCATGGATCAAGTAGAAAGGGAAATAATCAGCACATAACTCCTCTATGCAGCAGGCACCGTCTGAGTCTGAGAATCCTCAGCCTGCAGGCTCTTGTAGTATTCAACCAAGACTTGTCATCCTCCAGGACACATAAAACCATCCGGGGGATTTTCGCCGCTACTTGCATAAGCCCGCATCTAGACACAAGTTGCAAGGATGAGGGGGGAATGAGTGTATCTGGATGTGAGTTTCGGTTGGAAATGTATGTACCTTTGTTCCAGATATGAAGAGAAAATCTTTAGCACGTGAGGGATCGAAGAAGGCCATCTTCTTCCCAAGATTATCATATGCAGCCACCTGCATGATCACAACAAGATCTGTGAATGATCAGTACTGCAGTGCTGATTCAGAGAGATTTGTCACCCTAGCTATATGTAATATCACAAAAGTTGAATGGCAAAATGTTGAGCTTTTCAAGTCCTGGTGCCATGCTAAGCACCTTCTTCCCATGATCTGGATCATACAAGTCCCTCTTCTCCGTGGGATGTCCCATTCCAGCAGGATCACGACCCACGATGTAAAAATTTGCTCCCGCATTGATTCGTGCCTTTGCGTGCCACTGAACTTCAGTTGGTCCAGCATAGTGCATTGGTGAAGGGAAAATGGCGACAATTGTAGTTTCGGGATCAAGAACACCATCTTCCAGCACCTATGCCAACATAAAGACACGCTATCAAAAGGAAAAAACAGCAGGAAAAATTCTTTCTAGTTAAAGCATAACTCGTCCTGAAACTTCATTGGATTCTAAGAAACATGCTCAATGTAACACAAGTCCAAGATATCAGCAAAACTAATGCAAGATGATGTTGGTAAAACTGCGCAAAAACCAGCTGCACACATAGGGCATGGTGATATCAACAACTCAACATTTTGTGAGAAGATAGCCCAGTGCGCATTACTTCGCAGGTATTGTTAGTGTCACAAGATACGAGCTTGGATTGTTGCCTCTCAAACTTTTCCCTCACAAAACGTATGCATCAAACATGATCAAAAGTTAAGTAAAAAGACCTTGCTATGTTGTTCCATGCGAACATTGAGTGGCACATCATCAGCTTTCGTGAATCCTCCCAAAGGATGAAGCAAGAGAATGGGATTCTTGAAGCCCATTTCCAAAAGCTTCTTTCTAGTATCATTCATCAGCAAAGCATGGCCATTATGTACAGGATTTCTCAACTGAAACGCAAAAACAGCATCAGCTTTTCGTCTATCAAACTCATTCCGTAGTTGTTTAGGAGAAAGCCTGTACTGATCGAGACCATCAATGTACTTAATGGGATTTAAAACTTGTAAATCTCCACCAATTAGCCAGTTTCCAGCAGGACTGATAACTTCCTCGACATATGGTAATCCTGGAGCAGTAGTTCCCCAGGTTCTCGCTATTCTTTCTTCTTTGTTGTGCTTATACACTTCAATGCTAAAAAAACAACAGAAAACATTCACAGATGAATTATCCGAGCAATTCAAAATCAGAATTGCTCCCTGTACATCTATGCAATATGGGCAACATCAATGACCAAAGAATTTGCTACGTCAAAAAAGGTTCAACAGAAAAACAACAGAGGATCATGAAACTAACCTACTCAGAACGCCCACCAAATTATCATTGGGATCAATCAGTGCAACACTGGGAGAGTTCCCAATCCGCTCCTTAACCGTATCATCAATAGCCAAAACAATTGGCAACGACATATTAGTCAAGGTCCCATCGTTCATCCTCAAGCAATTGAAATGTAAGCTCTGCAAATACTCTTCCTCCCTCATAAAACCCTTCAACGGGCTCGCCCATCCCTCACTCAATACATGCACCCACTGAAGATCAATTTCAGTTAACTTCACCCTTGGCAAAGAATCAGCTTCTGAAATATTCACAGCCCTCTCGCTCTCAGGCACAATAAGGTCGACCAAAAATCCCCCATCAGGCTCAATCAAAGAACTCCTCACTGGCGAAGAATTCCCAGCACGAAATTGCGACAGACGCTGCATCTTTTTGCGAGAAAACACGACCGCAAGGGATATAGCGTTGCGGTGATATATGGCCCTTGAGTAAAAGCTCGCGGTGTAACAGCGTTTTTCCCAGATCACTCCTCCGGCCGTTTGCAGAGTAATCGCTGATGACATTTTTTTTTTTTTATGTCAGGGACTTGGGCAATAATATCGTGTCGAAGCACACCGTTTGCTCAAGGAGATCCAAGAAAATAGGAAGGAGCTTGTTTTCAAGATGGCAGGCGCCTTCCGGAATAGGAAACGCAGCCGGCATTTCGAAGAAGATCATACACAGCCCAATCCAAGCAGAAGATGACAACTGACAAAATGTGGCCACATATTTTCGGTTTCAACATCAAATGAGTTGAGATCAAACAAAAATCATGATTACTATTCAATTAATAACAAAAGTAATCTTTCACAAACACATAACGAATCACAAAAGTAGCAATAAATAACAAACAAGACATTTTCTTCTAATACTTATCAAAGACTCGGGTCGTTGGGTTTGGCCCGGGTTACAAACACACAATGAAACACATAAACGCCACAGGTGCAAGAGAAGTCTTGCGATGCTTTCTGACTCTGATGTTGCTTCATTTTCTCCTCTAAATGGCGTCACCATTGGGAGCTTGTTCAGGGGGGAGGCCCGTTTCCTGAAAACGTTGGAGCTGCTCGATTTGTAGGTACATAGCAACCAGTTGCGACTCGTCCAAGTTGCTTAGTAGGTCATCAGACTGTGAAGGCGTCAACTGAGGCATGGGTTGAATACCTTGTTCAAGAGGTAAGGGTGCAAGGGCATATTCCCTCCCCAAGTTATGGTGCTCGAACATAGCCTGCACTGTTTGACCACGAGGATTAACCCCATTCCCTACTACATCACAAACAGGGAGATGTGAACCGGATAAAGGGTTGGGCGGGTGACTGTTGATGAATCCTAGGGAATGAGAATGCGGAACATGGCTATCTTCATGTTTGATAGGAACATTACAACCAGCAGAAAAATGGTCGTCCGGAAAGCATGTGATGGGGGCTGGCCAAAGAGGAGGCGATGAGCAAATGCAAGGGGTAGGATTGGCGTGATATATAGGCCAAGTACCAGATGAGAAATTGTAAAAGTAGTCCTGCACTACATGATGGGAATTGGTAGGGAATGTAAGGTTCGTAGGATTGAGATTTACAGAGGCATGAGGACAGTTAGTGGAAACATTGGGTGTCTCCCTTTGGGGACAAGTATTCTTATCGGAGACCTGTTGCTTTTTCAACTGATCTCGATATTTCTGAAAAAAAAACATGAATTTGTCAGTTTCTTCAAACCTGTTAAACTGCCCCTTGAGAAACAATTCATCCAACTCACTTGATTTATGAATTCAAACATGGCGTACCTGTAGATGACTCGCAACGTGATCACGTGTCAGCCCTTCTATCTTCATCAGCTTAAGAATCCTCATCGGCGACGCATCTGCAGGATGGAAAACGAAAAAGATGACGGAAATCTTTTTCCTTGTAAACGTAGAGAAAGTGTGCTTACTGGAACCTAGTCGCTGCACGGCCTCTAAGAACATCTGGTGATACTCAGGATGCCAAACAAACCTTTGCTTCTTGTCCTTCTTGTCAACCCTTGTTTTAGCAGAGCGGCTCTGTTCTCCCTTGTCGAACCCCGGCCTCCCGGTATCGTTTGTGGGTTGGCTCCCATTGCCATTCCCATTCCCCTGGGACGGGTTTGCTGTATTTCTGGTGACGGTATGCTCGACCAGCATCATCGCGTTGCGAGACTGCATGTAACCTGAGATATAGGTGCGAGTGGGTCTGCACATTCCACTCGCACTCCTGATGGCTGCACATAAAATCAAGTGTCATTAAGGGCGAGGACACGGCAAAGTCACAAGCGCGTACGCACACATAACCGGAGTGCCTTCCGGCGGGAGCGCAAGTTCCCGAGGATGGAATGCATTGATGCCGGCGATGGAAACATGGGGTTCATCCCTAGTATCTCCAAACATCGCCATTGACCGAGATGTGCATGGTGCCACTGCAAGCAGAGTATTATGAGTAAAAAAAGGAGCAAACCCTAGAGTAACACGAAGGTGAGAGTGCACCTTCCAAACCGGCGATGTGTACGACCATTGTTGTTCTATCCCGGGTCTGGCTGGAATCGTTTCTTTTCTCTTATAATCTTATAGTTTGTTAGGATATGATGGGATCTTTCCATGCATACATAGATCCTTCGAAGATATTTTAAAATAATATATTCTTAAATAATATTAATAAAAAAAAGAGAATACTAATATTTTCACATATGTAAGACAAAATATAGAATAAGCATTCTTAATTCCCAAATACTATCTTATCCTATACTATCCTATCCTAATACCTACCCAGTTATTTTGAATTTAATCATGACTAGTACATATACGTATCAAACTGAAGAGTGTGTATAATAACTGACTACTTTTATCTAATCATGCCATTGGATATAATTAATTACTCGTCACATGCCCTTAAATTTGTGCCGCCCGGCCCAAGTGACCACTGTGCAATAATATATATATATATATATTAATTAGGGATTTTGTTGAAATTACGTATTATTGAAAGCTAATAAATTTTCTGCTTCCTGATTCTAAAATATAGGTGTGGCGGTAAATGGTATTTATTTCATAGGGATGACGTGGATTTAATTCATCTTGGTCAACCATTTTATTCAGTATTTTATCTTGATGGGCACTACATGCTTTTGCTTGGCCAAAAAAAAAAAAAAAAAAAAGAGAGTATAATTAGGGATCGGATCGGATGAGTGATGGAATTTCAGGGGAAGGGGTGTCGAGAAATAGGACGAGGGGATGCTATAGCCGTCTGCTATCATACCACACGGCGTTACGGGGAGGAAGCAAGTACGCCCATGGCTTTGACAATGATGGAATCAATGAACCTGTCTTCTTCTGGGGTCATAAATTTTGTCCCCCAAACCCAACAGCTGAGTCGCTCAAGGACCCCAATTGAAATTTCCCGTCTCTGTGGAGCCAGCAGCTTCAAAGGGTCGGCGAAGAGGGGGAAGAAGACGTCTTCCCTGGAAAGTGGCTGAGTAGGGAGTTTAAAGAGGGCATGATGTATTGCCATCAACTGGGTCGAAGTTCCTACAGGGACTCTCTCGAGGTTTTGGAGAATGATATTCAGTATGCGAATGATCTGTATGTTCTTTACTCATCTGGTGCTAAATTTCCTCTTTGTAACTAAATGCTTTAATCATACGCTTCCTTCAAATGCATGCGATTTGTGGTTGAGTTTCATGTGACTTTGGAGGAATAGTGTTGATAATCGATGTTTATGCGGAGCCTATATTGCTCTTCTTCCTGCCTGTCTGTGTGATTCTCGAGGAAAAACCAGAAATATTTCTTTGTTTCATTTTCAAACGATGCTGCTTGTAAAGGCTTCTAAATAAGAGCGCCTTTTTTTTCCAGTTGGATTCTTCCTGCTCTCTTCGAAGTAGCACAATTTTTGTGACATTTAAGAGAATCTTATTTGCGTATCCTCCAGCTCTGCATCAGACTTAAAAAAGTGAAAATTTGGTACTTGTTTCGTTTCCTTGAGCTGTTGTCAAGTGTGCAGGCATGTGAATTTTCTTTGAGGCTGTAGGAGCGTTTTCTCTGAGAGTCGTACCTTTATGCCATCAGAGATGCAGGATAAGGACCGGTGGTGCATTACTGAAACATCGTTTGTTTTTCCAGGGCTGCTGCTATTCCCAAGGCCAAAGGGGGAACGCGGCTTCAAATGAAGTTGGTGTGCAATAAGATGACACCCTTTTTTCTTTATTTCCTTCAATGGATTGATGGATCTTGCTCCTGCTTTCTTCCAAGATATTTCATTCCATTCCACATACACATTTACAAGGTACGCATCCAGCCATCACAGAATATCTTCTACTGATAACTTCATACATCCTGCCACCAGCTCAGAGTTTTCGCAGGTGTACTCTGATGGACGGCCGAAAATCTCTACACGCGGAAGAAAAGCATCTATCAAAGACTTTTATGGTTTGTCATCGTCTTCACTGCTTTTTCTCAGACTTGTGTTGGTGTTGATGAAAATGCACTCTGCAGCTTTTATATTGCCATCACTCAAGCAGCTCCATCACAACTCAGTGGATCTGGTCCCTGCCAACGAAGCACATCAGTCATATAAAAACATTTGGAAGAAGAAGTTGGGAGACGGCGTATTCAGTGGGCTGGAGGCGGAGAGAGATGACGAGTGCGGAATCTGCCTGGTGCCCTGTACCAAAATGGTCCTTCCTAATTGCTGCCACGCAATGTGCCTCAACTGCTATCGTGACTGGTAAATGGCATTGCTGTGCATGAACCGCCACTACCCTCCCGGCTTTGCTCATCTTTCTCTTCCTAATCGATTCCAGGAGTACAAGGTCCGAGTCCTGCCCCTTTTGCAGGGTAGCTTACGACGGGTGAAATCTCGGGATCTTTGGGTGTTAACCTGCAAGGACGAGGTGATGGACAGTGAAAGGGTACGCATAGAAGATGTGCAACGCTTCTACTTTTATATCAGAAACCTCCCCAAGGATTCTCCGGATACCCTTTTCTTGATGTTCTACGAGCACCTGATCTGATGAAATGTGGGGGAGGGTATCAATCATTCAGAGAGGGAGCCTGAGCCTGAGCCTGAGCCTGAGCCTGCCGTTCCTATCCGAATCGTGGCAACCCCGGAGGAATTTCTAGTAAATTGGGCCATTGTATGGCCCATTACTGGGCCCCGGTGGTTGACGCAGCCCAAGGTCCGATGTGTATTTTGCTTATTTGGGAAATGGAAAAAATTATATATATATAATACTGTATAATCATATTCCGGCCGGGCCGGTCATAAATGTTGCCGGTGGCCTTCGTCGCATTTACTTTTTAATGTGTTTAGTAGAGTTAAAAGTCAACTATCATCGATGTTCTTTTGAAAAAATGAAAATGGCAGCTCGTTCTTATGATGATTACCAATTTCCAAAAGGGGATTTGCTGCCCTCAATTTAATATTTGAAAACTGCAGCTTCACTTCACGGATGGTGCCCACCCATGCCCAACTGTCCCATCACTTCAAGATCACGTGCTGCACACGTGTCACCATCTTCTTCTTGTCCCTTTTTCTGTTAAAAGGGTGTCGTCCAATCCTTCCTTCCTCGGACGAGATGCCGACAGTAGCATACTCATGGCTCATCCCACTGCTCGCTCTCGTCGGCCTCCTGTCGCTCCTCGCTTCCTCACTCTCTTTTCTCAAATGGGTCTACGTCAACTTCCTCAGAAAGCCCAAAGATCTGAAAACCTACGGCCCATGGGCCTTAATAACCGGAGCAACCGACGGAATCGGCAAAGCCTTCGCCTTCAAACTCGCCGCCGCCGGCCTCAACCTCGTCCTCGTCAGCCGCGACCCCGCCAAACTCAAAAATGTCTCCGCAGAAATCCTCCAGAAGCACCCTTCCGCCGAGATCCGAGTCTTCGATGTCGACTTCGCCGCGGACGACGCCGTTTCGAGGATCCAGGAATTAGGCGATTTCACCGAGGAGATTGCCATCGGGGTTCTGATTAACAACGTGGGGGTAACGTATCCTCGGGCCATGTACTTCCATCAAGTGGAGGAAGAAACTTGGATGAAGCTGGTGAAGGTTAATGTCGTGGGGACTACCTACGTCACCAAGATAATCCTGCCGAGGATGCTCGCCAGAGGGAGCGGCGCCGTCGTGAACATCGGCTCCGGCGCCTCCGTCGCTGTGCCTTCCCATCCGCTTTACGCCGTCTACGCGGCCACCAAAGCGTACGTCCTTCCCCATTCATTGCTGCCTAGCCTTAAAATTTGATTCATTGCTGCGGGTAGCTAGTTAGGTCCGATCCAACGGTGGGGCATAGGCGGCACATGAGACGCACTCTCCTCCTCCCGTTCTTGGGATAATGCTCGAAAATGTGTTGCATTTCGTTTTTCAGAAGTTTTACACTAAAAAGGGGTGACATGTGGGAGTTGCATGGGTGCATGTAGTAGCTTCGGCCCTGGCTGAGTGGAGTCCTTTTGACATTTGAGCAGGTACGTGGATCGACTCAGTCGGAGCATTTACGCGGAGTGCAAGAGGCACGGGGTGGACGTCCAGTGCCAAGTAAGCAAGCAGTTGTGTTTCGTCTTCCATAATCCATGACAAGGGTGTGCATTATACTAATTGGTGAGCAGGTCCCTTTGTACGTGTCCACCAAAATGGCCTCCCAAGTGGCGTTCAAGGAGAGGCCGTCGGTTTTCATGCCCACCGCGGAGGGCTACGTGGAGGCCAGCACGCGGTTCATCGGACGGGAGCCGAGATGCAGCCCCTATTGGGCTCATTCGCTGCAGTGGTTCCTCGCATCGCTCTTGCCCGACTCTCTTCTTGACGCCTGGCGGCTATCCATTGGACTCAAAAGAATCGACTCTCGTAGCGCAACGCCCACTTGAGTTAGCCTCAGGCTCTATGGGACTCTTGTTTGGACCCAACGCCTCATTGGATTTACCTTTTGCAAATTGGGCTAACGTGTTGAGCCCATGACCACCCAGATTCTCTTATGACTTAATCCTCAATAAACGAATAAATTATTCACCGCCATCGGGGATAACGGAAGCCATCTTTCCTCCAACGGTCAAAAGGCTCGAAACGGACGCGTTTTTGCAAGCTCATGCCAGGTAAATGTTCCTGGATGGGTATGGTTTCGGGGTAAGTTTTCTTATGGAATCGTGGTGTTCTTTACTTCTTTGATGTCGGAAGTAGTTTTAGATTCATCGGGGCTTGTTTCTTTCAGGTTAGCTTGTTTTTCTTGTTCTGTAATATAGGTGTTGCGTTTGAACTTGGTTTGGTTTCAGGCGCGAGTATTTTTTCGGGGGCGTCGCGATTACAGGCGCCATTGAAAGGGAGCTTTGCAGATGAGGGGCTGGTGTCAAAATTGTTGAATCGAAGGTGGGCCTTGAGCAGCCTGGATGTCAAAATTAACCAAATAGCGACTCTCAATCGTGGGGACGATGGCATTGTTAGTGAGCGATTTACCTACAGCAATATTGGTCAGGGTTGCGTAGCTAAAGGCTTGACCAGTAAAGGGTCATCTTTCTATGTGATAAGGGATGATTTGTTGCATCCTTTGATAAATGGCAATAAGGCGAGGAAACTGGATGCTGTGCTTCCTCTTTTAGAGGACAATGCAGTGACGGATGTGGTAAGCTTTGTAACCATGACTGCGTTCATCGTTGTATGTATAGCTGGTTGAATCGCTAAGCTGTGTTGATTGATTTCAACAAGAGCAGTTATCCTTGTGTATGCCGATAATTCATCTTTATTTCATGGAAGCATCTAGAATGATTCTGCATGTTAGCTTCCTGTGAAACGAAATGAGCATCATCTTAACTTCTAGGTAACATGTGGAGGTTGCCAAAGTGCGCATACTGCAGCCGTTGGTAAGCCATTGCTGGTATCAAAGATGTTAGAAGAGGTTTTCTTATCAATTATGTTCCATAATGCAGCTGTATCATGCGCCGAGAGAGGGATAACCTCCCATCTTCTTCTTCGAGGCGAAGAGCCTGAAATTCTTACCGGATATAATCTTGTTTCAAAACTTTACGGAAACACAACTTACATTCCTAGATCTGTTTACGCTAAAAGGGAAGACATGCTAGCAGGTCACGCGGAGACCATTGCAGGCTGTGATGGATCCGTGGTTTCACTCTCAGATATTGTCAAGGCCTCTCTGAATCATACTCCTGTGGGCATTTACACTTCACAGGACCGCCATGTTAAGTATAGGCAAGGACCAAAAAAAGTATGTATCATAAATGAAGGAGCAGGAGATGCGGTTGCCTTGCTAGGTAGTGTTTGTAGCATGCATAACTTTACCATTCATCTATCTGTCTTCACTGCTCTATGCTCTGGTGTTTTTTGTTGTAAAATAAATTCTATTGGAGGATAATTTGTTATGTGTAGACTGTACTCCTTTGATACATGTATGTGGCCATCCCATCAATCAGTCAAGTTGCTTTCTTCCACCAGGCCTGATACGTTTGATAAAACACTTGTCCCAGAAGCGTTTGTTCAAGGATGATGCAATAGAAATCGTGGTAGATTCTGGTTCCGGTACGACAGCGATTGGCTTAGCACTTGGAATATCGTACATGGGGTGAACTTTTTTTTGTGTTCATGCTTATACTCCGTAACCTTTAGACCTTGGATCATGCTCTTTCAATGCTGCTTCTTATACTCAGGCTTCCCTGGACTGTAACTGGTGTAATGTTGGCTGATACCATTGCAAACTACAAGGAGAAGGAGCAAAATCTGATATCAGAATTCCACGACATTTTCTCAACTCCCCCTGCGCCACCCCCTGCAGAGGTGCAATGGGTGGAACGCCGAATGCCCCGAAGGTAACACGTAAGATCCGATAGGGAGTCCACGACCTTGCTTGAAAATAGGGAAGAAATTATGCCATTGTTGCAGGTTTGGAAATATCATGAAACACGAGTTACAAGAATGCCGACAAATAGCTGCGGAAACGGGCGTCCTTGTTGATCCTGTGTATACCTTAGCAGCTTGGGATTACGCCGCCAGTGGGCTCTGCGTGAGCAGGAGCGAGGGCGATGCCAGAAAGGTTGTGATGCTTCACACCGGTGGTACGATGATGATGTTTGGGCTTGCACAGAGATACAAGTCTTACTTCAAAGGCCTGCAAACCTAAAATATATTTAAATGCATAATATTTTTGGTCAAAATATGATTGCTTTATGTAAACTGTAATTCGACGATCTTGGGGCGGAAGTTTTCTTTCCCTTTTCTAGGTATGGTCTCAAATCTGGTCTTCGAATTGGGAATTGTCGTGGCCCAGATCTCGATCCGGTAACTGATTTGCGGGGCGAATCTCAATTTCTCGCCTTCTCTGATTGTGGGTTTCGAGCTCGAAATTATAGGTTTAGGGGATATCTGAAGAGAGCTATGGCCGGTACGGCTGATGAGGAGAATGAGGCCGTATTAAGCGATGTTGAAGATGACGTTCCAGCGCCGATTGGCGTTAAGGCCGTGGAGAACATGTCTGTAGAGAAGTTCAGGGATCTTATGCTTGAACTTGATCGTGAGAGATTAGCCCGTGAGGCTGCGGAGAGCGCGAAGAATGATCTGCAAGTGTCGATTAATCGTCTTAAAGCGCTGTGCCATGAGGCTATCAAGAAGAGGGATGAGTGCTCCCGGCAACGTGACGAGGCGTTGCGCGAAAAAGATGATGCTTTGACGAAATTGGAGAGACTTGGTGGGGAATTGAGTGCTGAAATTAAGTTGAGAGAAGATGCTCTGAAGCAAAAGGAAGAGGTTGCGAAGCAGTTGGAGCAAGTTAGAAAAGAGAGGGAGTCCATGAGGATTGAGTTGGAGACAGGATCATCGATGCTGGTGAGTGGAACTGAGAAGATATCAAGAAAAGTGAGTAATTATGTGGATTTTGGAGGTATTGGTTTGCCAAAATCAAATAAGTACTCGGGTTTGCCGTCTGTAGCATATGGTGTTATCAAGAGGACAAATGAGATAGTGGAAGAGCTTATTAGGCATATTGACATGAATGTTAAATCAAGAAATGAAGCCAGAGAGTTAGTTGATCAGAGGAATTATGAAATTGCCATTGAAGTTTCTCAACTTGAATCTACGATTAGTGTGTTAAGAGATGAAGTGGCGAAGAAAAGTGAGGAAGTCATGAGTTTCAGCAGATTAGTAGATGAGAGAGACGGAAAATTATCTGATTTGGAAAATGAGTTTTCTGAGAGGAATAGGGAGATGGAAATAGAACTTTCAAGGTTGAGTTTATTGGTCAATGAATATGAGGCCTCCTTGGAGATACAGAAGCCACTGCTTATTGATCAACTGAATCATGTCTCCAAAATCCACGGACAAATGTGTAGGATTATGAAAATAGTGGAACCTGACGAGTCAGACTTCTCTGAATCCTTGTTTGTTGCAGAAGAAACAAATATCGAAGAAAGTATTCGTGCATCTTTGGCTGGTCTGGTCTCTGTTTACGAATTGACTGCACTTGTTGCTGAGAAAACAAGTGGGTTGATTGCAGAAAAAATCCGTGAAGTGCGCACCCTGAATGAGTCTATTGCCAGTTTAGTTACGGAGAAAGAACAAATTGGTTCTTTATTAAGAAGTACCTTGTCTAAGAGGATGCCCGCTGATTTGTCCTCTGAAACAAATCAGATCTTTAAAGTCGCAGAAAATGGTTTAAGAGAGCCTGGCATAGACTATTCATTCAGCATAAGTCAGTTTTCAAGGAATAAAGCAGGCACTGATGATATAGAAGAAAATGAGGTGTATGGATTGGTATGTATTTTGGTTTGAGTTCGGTGTGGTTTACTGCTTTGATTGCTCTGCCTCACTTATCTCACTTCTAGGCTAGTGCATTGGAGAGCATGTTGAAGCAATCTCAGCTGGAAATAATTGAGCTGAAGCATTCGGTTGATGAGCTGAGGTACTGTGCTTGGAATCCATTTTTCTATTAGGCTTGTGGTGTGTTGGTATTTGTGTTTCTGATAGAATGTTATTGGATGAACTTCAAGGAAAATCATGTTGGAAAATCTAATGCGGAATGAGGAGGATTCTGTAGCATATTTTTCCTGTAGAACCTTGTAAAGTGTAATATACGGATGAAAACTTTTCTAACTATTATTAATTCTCCAAACAATTTCCTTTTCTTTTTCTTAACGTAAGGGCAGAGTCGGTTGTGCTTAAGGAGCATGTGGATACTCAAGCGAAGGATCTGAATACTTGGAAGCAACGGGTAGCAGAGCTTGAAGAGAATGAAAGAGTGGCAAATGAAAATGTAGCTTTGGGATTGCCATTGAAGTTTCTCCTTCTTGATTCTAGTTTATTAATTTCTTGTTTTTTTTTTTTTGTTTTTGAACAGGTTGAAGGGCTTCTGATGGATATTTCTGCTGCCGAGGAAGAAATATCCCGATGGAAGATGGCAGCACAGCAAGAAGCTGAAGCAGGAAAAGCAGTTGAACAGCAATGCTTTTCACAGGTATGACATAAAGCTGGTGAAGGAACTTGGGGATATTGTTGATTTTCTGATTTCACTTAGTAGTCTGTAACGGCCATTCTAGTTGTTTGAATTTTCTGAATGGTTTTTGTTCGTAATCCAGGAGTGTTCTTTGCCGATGGTGTACTGGTTTTATTTTTTGAAAAAAAAAAAGAATGGGGAAGTGGGAAAACATGAATACTAGATGAGCTGCTATGGTTTTTGGAAGGGCTATTCATAATTGATGGTCTTTTTTACTCTTTGACGAGCAGTATGCCTCTTTTCTATTAGCCATGCTTAAGTTAAGTTCACTGCGTTCATCTTGATTTACTTCCAACTATGTTGTCCAGTTGGCCTCAGTGCGTGAGGAGCTTGAAGAGGCTCGGCAAGCTGTGATGGAGGCGGAGAAGAAGCTCAAGTTCAAGGAACAGACAGCCGAAGCAGCAATGGCAGCAAGGGCTGCAGCTGAGAAGTCATTGAGATTGGCTGATACGAGAGCTTCAAGACTAAGGGACCGGGTGGAGGAGCTTACTCGCCATCTTGAGGAGCTGGATGGACGTGAATTGTCCCGAACCAGAGTCACTAGACCCAGGTATGTCTGTTGGCCGTGGCAATGGTTAGGCCTGGACTTCGCCCTGCCGCAACCCCCTGAAACTCCTAGGCATAACTCAAACGAAATGGAGCTCTCTGAACCGTTTCTTTGATTCCGTTATGTACGTCAAAAATTGTCTCATTGCCCTTCTGGCGTCCGCTGGGGGAGAAAGGGATAAGAAATAAATAAACAGTACAGTGTCATGATTTGAGATACCCTTCTTGTTGCTCGGGCTGATTTTGTAAATTACCTTTGTCAGAATATATTTATTGTTCATTTACCTTTGACTCTTCAATTTATTTGTTCTTTACTTTTTTTAATCTTTTTTATTGGCAATTTACCTTAGTTACTCACATTCTTTGTGTTTTACCTTTGTTTCTAATTTTATTAATAATTTATTTTTAGTAATCATTTATATTAGAAATTTATATTTATTTTAATCTCTAAATTTAAAATTCTAAAACTAAATTCTAAATTTACAATTCAAATAATCTAAATCATAATCTTTAAACTCTAAAATCTAAATCTTAAATCTAAAACTTTAAACGCACAAACCTAAATTTCAGTTCTGAAATTCTAAACCCTAGACTTTCAAAATTAAATTCGAATTCTAAACTAAACCTCAAAAATTAAATTCTATACCCCAAATCACTAAATCATATAATATAATCATAAATTTCGAAAATTTTAATATTATACTGTTTCTAAAGTATAAATACTAAATTTAAACTTTCGATTGAAACTGTAAAATTTGAAAATAAAATATATTAATAATATTTAGAATAAATATTCAAAAAATACGTTTAGTAAATTTATTAAAAATGAAATATATAAAAATCATAAATATAATATAAAATACAAAAAAATAACTTTATTTTTATTAATATTACAAAATTTTAATGAAGTTAATATAAATAAAAAAAAGTTAAGATATTTACCCAACTACTTCTTTAACTGAGGTAATACAAAAAGAATTACACAAGATAGTATATAATACCAATTATATTTAAAAATGCAGGTAAAACAATAACAGATTTAAAAAGTAAGGTAATTTAAAAATGTTTTTAAAAAAATAGGGCATTTCACCTATTTCCTCCCATGCGACGTCACAGTTCCCTAGTGAGGAAGGGGTCCTCCAATAGAAGCGCCGCCCATCGGAATGGCCAGAATGACGACGGATGGAGTCGAGGTTGACCGTTAAAATTTAATAATGAATTACCTGGCATGTGCAAGAACATGTTGGATGACGTGGCGGAATCCCAATGGCTAGGAAACGGAAGCGCCAACCCAACCAACCAAGGGACTGGGAAGCTCCACAGCTCATTCCTGCAGGCTACATCTAGCTATTCTGTGGGGAGGCTAGCTAGTGGCAATATAGGAAATTCACTACGAGTCTTCAGGGCCATAATGTAAATATTCTCATAGCCCCTTCCTTTTATCATGTGAACGGCTAGTTAGCGTCGGCCATAAGCAGCAGTTGGTTCCCCGTGCGTTTCTCTACTGCCTGATAGCTGATAGCTAGCGCGCAGCGGTACGTGATTTCTTGAGTTCCTTCCTTGATCTTGGTATTGGATCTGATTTGCGCAGCGATGATTCTTTGTTTGCGATTTTGATCTTTTATTCATTATCTTGAGGGTTCGTTCTTCTTTATCGTCGGTTTCGTTATTTTATTTCGTGGAACCTCCATTTTTGAGACTGTAGGCTTAGACTTGTCTGATTCATCTCGGAGGTTCTTCAGAACTTGCGAGGCTTTTGATTTGGATTTATCTAGTGTATTCCGCTGTATTCTCTGTTGGTGTTGTACTGATCTGGAATGACACGCCTCTTTTGTTTTATTTATCAGAATTTCTGATTGTGTTATTTATTCGACACTACACTATTGCATCCCCCCCCCCCCCTTCTGCCAGCAGAATATATACGTGTATATATATATATATGTATATATATAATTAGTTACCAGCGTATTGAATTTTTTCATATAATTGAGGGAAATTGATTAATGATATCTGGTTTTGTGGGAGCATCAATTTTTTTTGATGATGTGCTGTGATCTCTTTCAGAAAAGAGAGGAAGATGGGTCTTACGTTCACAAAGCTTTTTAGTCGGCTCTTTGCCAAGAGGGAGATGCGTATTTTAATGGTTGGTCTTGATGCTGCTGGTAAAACAACCATCCTGTATAAGTTGAAGCTTGGAGAAATTGTTACCACCATTCCTACCATTGGTATGTGTTGTTTCTCTCATATTTTCAGCGTCGAAGTCTTATCTCGCTGCTTCTAATTGATTATCCTAGAAATTCATATATTCTCAATTCGTTTGTTAAAAATTTAATGCATAATTTATTTTAGCATTCTCGCCTCTTTCTTGCAGGTTTTAATGTTGAGACTGTTGAGTACAAGAACATAAGCTTCACTGTATGGGATGTTGGCGGCCAGGACAAAGTAGACAATTTAGCTTTAGCTAGTTTTCTAGCATCTTTTTTGCTTCCATTTTAATTCTTTATTTGAAGGAATTATGCATGGCATTTTTTTTATTGTAATTTCATATGCTGCCATGTACAGATCCGTCCATTATGGAGGCACTACTTCCAAAATACGCAAGGTCTCATATTTGTGGTTGATAGCAATGACAGGGACCGTGTTGTGGAGGCTAGGGATGAACTACATAGGATGTTAAATGAGGTGAAAGTTCGTCACTTTATTTTCCACCTGCGTTTTATGATGTTCTTAATATGATGAATTACTCAATAGTGCATTGTTTGCAATTAGCTGAAAGTATTGCCTGTGCTGACCTTGGATAAAGGGATGCGAGATAGCCAGTTTTAATGCTTTATTTTTCTGCTACTTTTTTTTTTTATCAATATTTTTTTTTTCTGCTACTTGTAGGATGAGCTTAGAGATGCAGTGCTGCTTGTTTTTGCTAACAAGCAAGATCTTCCCAACGCAATGAATGCGGCTGAGATTACTGACAAGTTAGGCCTGCATTCGCTCAGGCAGCGACATTGGTGAGAGCCCCTTAGCCTTAACTTGTTGTTTTTGTGCGCACCAGCCGGTGTGATTGACCTCTATCTGTCTTTCTTCCTCACCTTCCTCGTATCCAGGTACATACAGAGCACCTGCGCTACATCTGGGGAGGGGCTCTATGAAGGACTGGATTGGCTCTCTAACAACATTGCAAACAAGGCAAGTCCCCCCGCTTTCTCAACCCACGTCGAACCCACTTGATTGACCGACACACCCATATCCTTATGTTCACTGTTACAGGCATAAATGCTGAAGCGGTCTCTCTACTGCACCAAGTTTTATGTTGCCTTAGAATCCTTTTAGTATATGGTTCTTCAACAGCTGCTTGCCTCCTCTCTGTCTATCTTCTTCTCGAAGATTTGTGTTGGTATGTAATCCTGTTGAATGTGAAACGGTCTATGGAATCCAAGGAGTTGAGACAAACGGTGTAATAATCACTTCAAATTGTCATTTGGCGGGGTTTGTGGCAACCCACCTCAAATATGGCCGGCCTTACCAGTTCTGATCCCATCGGGGCATCGTACTGTTTGATCGGCACAAGGAGCCGAGGGCCCTACTTGCTTTTTTTATTACTATTGGGAATAAAGGCGCATAGGATGGATTTGGATATGCCTGGCCCTGCCCCATTCCCTTCTATCCTTTGGGCATCTCGTATGATAATCAACTTGTGTTCCTTGAGATGGATGACGCGAAGCAACTCCTGCCTAAAGTCATCTGAGATGCCATCCAACATAAAGCGAAATGGATCCCAGCGTCCGTCTCGTCTCGTCTCGTCTGGACATCGAGTGTTGGCTCCCTGGGGCCGTGGTTCCGCATTTTCCTTTTGGTTGTATCCGTGCTCCTGGGTTGTGGCTCGGGCATTCCGGACGCAAAGAGACCAGGTCGTGGGACGATTTAACATGACAAAACCTGACTTACTTTTATTCAAATATCTTGTAATACAAAGAATTTCTAAAAGACTGAAAATATATTTCTTTCTCTAGTCTAACACAAAAAACGCACACACATTGTTTGTAATATATACAATATGTGGACCATTGTGTGGGTCCTCTGGATTCCGCTGCTTTCTCATGCCTCAGGAGCGAAGCAATCTAATCTCGGCCGTCTGTCATGGCGATAAGGCTGAATCAACGGCCGTAAGGAGCCTCGCCTCGCCTCGCCTCCCTTCATATATTCCCACGACTCCACTTGAAAGGTAGTGAATATTTCAGGATTTTAGTTTCACGCTTCTCCTTTCATCGGAATTTCATTTCACCCGAATTTCGCCAGCCATTTGACATCTATATAAACCCCGTGCAGGCAGCAACAGAGTTCCAGACTCAGGAAGAAGGCGCAAGAAGCAACAGTTGGTGGCATCTCATTACTAACTTCTCTCTTTGCAACACTTCTCCCCTCAATGGCCCCCGTCGCACCACTCGATTCTATCTCCGCCGCCACCAAGGTGCTCCCCGCCCCCGACGCCACCAAGGCCTACGTCACTTTCTTGGCCGGCAACGGTGATTACGTCAAGGGAGTCGTTGGCCTCGCCAAGGGTCTCAGAAAAGTCAACAGCGCTTATCCCTTGGTCGTCGCCATTCTGCCGGACGTCCCCGAGGAGCACCGCGAACTTCTCCGATCTCAGGGATGCATCGTCCGGGAGATCGAGCCCATTTACCCACCGGAGAACCAGATTCAGTTCGCCATGGCTTACTACGTCATCAACTACTCCAAGCTCCGTATTTGGAACGTACGTCCGCATTTGAATTAATCATACTAATAGTGAATGGAGTCCATTCATGAGTCGATGATTTGTTCTTCCAGTTCGTGGAGTATAAGAAGATGGTGTACCTCGACGCTGACATCCAAGTCTACGCCAACATCGACCATCTCTTCGACACCCCAGACGGCTACTTCTACGCCGTGATGGACTGCTTCTGTGAGAAAACCTGGAGCCACTCACCGCAGTACAAGATCGGTTACTGCCAGCAGTGCCCCGAAAAGGTGACGTGGCCGGCAGAGATGGGATCCCCTCCTCCACTCTACTTCAACGCCGGCATGTTCGTTCATGAGCCCAGTAAAGAAACCTATGAGAATCTGCTTGCCACGCTCCGGATCACTCCACCAACGCCCTTCGCTGAGCAGGTACATAATTTCATTTTCAAACGAATTCCCCATGGGATGCTGCGCTCCCATCATGCTAAAAAAAAAGATGAATACAGGACTTCCTGAACATGTTCTTCAACAAAATCTACAAGCCGATCCCGCTCATCTACAACCTCGTCCTGGCGATGCTGTGGCGCCATCCAGAAAACGTTGAGCTCGAGAAAGTTGAAGTTGTTCACTACTGCGCTGCGGTAAACTAACTAGAAATCTCATTCAATCCTAGAGTTACATAGATTCCATAATGAGTTGGAACGATGAGCAGGGCTCGAAGCCATGGAGGTACACTGGCGTGGAGGCCAACATGGACAGAGATGACATCAAAATGCTGGTGAAGAAATGGTTCGATGTCTACGACGATGCATCTCTTGACTACAAGGGTGTGGACTCCGCCTCCAAGCCGGCCATCTTGGCCTCTCTTCCAGAACCAGCGGTTTCTTACATTCCGGCTCCATCTGCTGCGTGAACTCCACAATCAAATTCCCTGCAGCTGGAAATGCTAAGCCCCAGGCTCTGGTTATGTCTATGTCATGCTCATCTCGCGTGTTTGTGTTTTGTAGGCCACTTGGCCGGTTTTTGGTGCTGTGTCTCAGGGAAAGTATGAATATGTATTTTTCCGTCCTGGTCTGCTAGCAGCCTCAAGCACGTACTGTGCTTGTCCTGCGATTATGAATACAGTGTCTATGTTGTGGAAGTCCTCCTCCGCCCGGCCCAACCAATCTATATGCATGTAAATATTCGTGGGGGTAAAAACGTAAATTGAATGGCAGCTCATCGACATTGGGCCCCTACAAAAGGCCCGCAAGTAACCAGCACAGCTGTCTGTAGTCGTCTTCGGTGATTCACTAACTCGCGCGCTGCGAGTGATGCGATGTCCTTCCGGTCGCCATGGGCGAGTGATGCGATGTCTGTAGTCGTCTTCGAAGGAAGTTTACCAGTGAGCGTCTTGCGTTTCACCGAGTTTATTCTTGGATTATAACCTAATCCTTATTCACGGTTCGAAAAGAGGTGAAACTGTGGAATACGATGCGTGTGTGGAGAAGGAAGATGTAATGACGTTCCCTGTTCCAAGGCACTCCATCGAACTTTCTGGAGAAAGTTTTGGTTTCTTAGCGGTTAGTGTAGATCTCGTTTTGTTTAGAATTTTAGTGTGTGATATTGATTATTTCCTCTGTCTGTACGGCGTTGTTTGAGATATAGATATGGCCCTTTTGTGGTTTCCTGTGAAAACTAGAAGAAAATCTAATTGAACATGTACTGGCGGATTGTTCGAAGACGAAGGAACAGGAAGAAACGTTGTTGTTTCAAAAGGGATGTACATTTTTTGACAAGACGGCGTTAATGTTCGTGAAGATTCCCATGAACTCCGGTCGGTACTGCAGACGCGAACGCTGCCGCTCTTCGTCCCTCGCCTTACTTCTCAGGTACAGCTCGTGAGCGGACATGCGTGACGTTTTATTCTGCTCTTTGTTTGTCGAATTTCTGCATGATTTCCCTGTTTTCTGCTTCGGTACGGTAGATGAATCTGCTTTGTTTTTCAGAAAAACAAGCACATGTTTTCCGTCGCTGTTGGATCTACCGACGAACTTCTTGATCCGCCTAATCTTTGAAAAACCTGTGGAATTGCTCTTCTTGCAGATCTGGTGAGAAACTCCCACCGCCTTTCGACTGAACAACTCGCAGTAAGGTCCTACCGCTTCGTTGCTTTCTGGCGATGGCAACGTTGTGAGGTTCCCCTTTTCGACGAATATCTTCGTCAACGGCTGGTTCTTAACCGATTCCTGGTTAGATAAGAGTAAACTGCGGTCGAACAACGGGAATATTGGCTTGAACATCCCGTCCCCCGGCGCTATCAGGTGAGTCCCCGATACTGCGGTAATGAAAGAGAATTCTTCTTCTTCTTCTTCTTCTTCCTCCTGCTGCTCCTCCCGTTCCCTCACTGTCTCGTCCTTTTCTCCTCCCTGTCGTCCTTCGCCTTCTCCATCGACATGAAAACCTTCCTTACTCGTATCACCTCTCAACTCTTCCCCAATATTGAGGCGCTCCATGAGATAACTGCTAATCTCGTTTAGATCATTATCCAGGATCCGACCTTTTTCCATACTCCCCTGCCTCTCTACCATGAGAATACCTTCATTTGGGGATGGTTGAGAAGTGTGCTCTGGTATTTTGCTTCCCCGTTTTTTGTGAATCCCGTAGGGGATGAAATGAAAAGCCCATAATATAGGTGCGGAAGCTAGAAAACATTCAGTAAAGGTTAAAATCAGGCGCCCCTGATGGTGTAGCGTTAGAAACTGTGGTACGTGTCGTCGAAAGATGATAAAAATGTGAAAAGGGTTTAGGATGATTAGAAAAAAGAGTCAGGAGTTGATTAGAAATTGTGTCTCGTTCTAGATTTTCCACAACACCAACCGAGGATGAGATGAGAAGGTATGAAAGGGCGCCTGGTTCTAGAAGCATGCATCTTCCAGGTTTCAATATAAAAAATCACAAAATCTTAAAAATTCAGGGTCTACATCATCAAGTCTTAATCCTAACGTGTCTGGTAGTCGAATTCCCTATGAGGACTTTTTGTTTGACGTTGTTCATGTCTTCTATTCTAACTTGTCCTTTTTGCTGTTGCTATTCTTAGGTCAACCGGTGGGTGGTATTCCTATGGAGTCCGGCAGAGACGCAATAGATGTGCCTATTACTTTGCGGCTGCTGGTAAGAGTTCTTAATACTTCTCACGCACGTATAAAACAAAAGTCTTCTGGAATAAATCTTTATTGACTTTGATGGGAACTGTCCATACATTTTCGACGGTTGGCCAAACCCGTGATCAGTGGTACTAAGCTAAAACAAGATTTGATTGTCCTGTTAATTGTTCGCTTTCTTCATTGTCCTTCAACAAATTTTGTTTTTCCCAGTTGCTCTTCAGGTTTTAAGGTACATGCTCTGTTTCTACTCGTATGCGTTTTAAACTTTGGAAAAAGGAACTCGACCTGGAAATGGTATTTTCCTCTGTTGGGCCTGGTTCGTTTCTTGATGCCTCATCTTATCAAATAGTTCAAATATTTCATCCCGTTTTAATCTTCTTTCGTTTTGCCTTGTTTTGTTTATTTCTTGCCTTTAAGAGTGTTTAAATATCACCGACAAGTGTTTAGTACAAGGACCTAATGTTCCTCCTCCCAATAATCGATTATCGTCTTCTCGGTTCAAATAGTTTTGAGGTTGTCGTAGAAGTCCATTGTAAAAATGGTTAAGAAAAAAGTACATGAAATTCAGTGTCTAAAAAGTTTGTTCACGCGCACCAGGACGACTATATAAACAATCGGCCCAGGCTTATGTTAACCGTTACACAAAAAGCCCATAATAAACGTGACGCAATTGGCCCGATAGGTGGGCCGAAAAATCGTCGGCTCGAGGAATGGGCCTTTCGAAAAATAACCGGCCTAAAATAACAGGGAATGGGCTTATAGGAAATACTGATGCCGTATAAATATGTCTAGTCCCACGTACGGGGCCTGTTGAAAAGGAACCCGTAAATAATGGGCCTAAAAATAATATATTAATAATTTAAAGCCCACAGAAATCGGCCAAGAGTCTACATATTACCCTGGATAATCTAGTTGAGGGCTTTTCATACATGCTCAAGCATAACCACTGAAGCGAGCCAACACGTAGCAAATCTTGAAGAAATCCAGGCAACAAGTATAGAGCATATTATAATGGCTGAACTGTAGATGAGATTTTTTCTTATAGACAAACACACGAAATCGAACGGCATGCAACATATAGCAAGTGGCATCTACGCTTGCTGGTATGTGTATGTAAATCATCGCATACAAAAAGGGAAAATTTCCTGCACGTGTGGATACTAAAACATCACTTACAGCATCGTGACCAAATGCAAGACTAGCAAACTACAGACCAGGTTCCCTATACCAACAGTAACTGTGCAGGAGCCTCCATGACAATCAAGAAAGTGATGGAAGATATGCATAATCAGAAACCCAGATACACACCTAAGAGTCAAGGCTACATTACACTATCCTAAGGGCAAAAAACTAAAGTGAAGCAATCATCCAACATCGCAATACAAAAAATTAGCCTAAGGGTTACTATATATTCCTATATCCGGTGGCGTGATAATATTTGCTTTCACCTTCAGTCTCACGATACATATAACAGAGGTAGTTGACATAGGACCTCAGAACTCAGGAAACAGTTTTTTAAAAACAAAAAAAAAACAAAAAAACCACATACAAGCCTCCAGCATTACCATTTTCAAAGAGCCTCGTTAGTGAAATTCTTTCCTTCTTCATACCGCAGAACACTCATCAGGTGCAATCACAAATATTCAAGTGAATCGGCATGTAAATTCATGGTAGGGAACGCCAAGTATGGCGCCACAAACATGCAAAACGTCCATTGAACATAAAGATAAGAGAGAGAAACCTTATTCCTGGAGTCACATACGCTTTTCTCTCAAGCATAACATCATCCATGTTGAATGACCCCTTAAGCCGATACAACAGGGTAGAGGCTAAAGTCAAGGTTCCAGATCTCCAAGGAACCTTTGATGAAGTCATAGTGCCCTCCCTTCAAGCTAAGAGTTTTCTTCAACAAACCTTCCCTCACGAATGGATAAGTCAACAGATTTGCAAGTGAGACATTCACAGACTCCTGTTACATAGGAAACAACACATGAGGCCACGAAAGATTGAAAAGCATTCTCTGAAACGTTAGCAAGCACATCGCTAATGACATGACTACCTTCTCTAGAAGAGAGCACTTTTCAGCAAAATCCTTAGTTTCGAAGTTTGCCTGCACCTTGGCCTTGGCAGGATTGCCAATGCTCACCCATTGTTCAATGAAATCACTGCATATCCAAAAAAATATCAGTTCATGTTGTGAGATTTTAAGGGAAATGGTAGATCGTCTAGACTTGGATTGATCGATAAGAAAGATGACTATCAGCACATGCATGTATGCTAAAAACAGAGTAAACAGTTATTCATACCAACATAAAGGAGCTAAACACCAGCCTAGCCCAAACAACTAATACAGGAACCAAAACTGTGTTGCTAACCTTTTGGTAGTTCCATCATCAGGAATGGACATCAGACCCTTGATCCCTCCACAGGCGCTATGCCCAAGCACCAGTATGTTCTCCACCTAAAGGTTTCCTCATTTGTTTTTTAAACTAAACACTTGATCGTATGACACCCAATAGCTGCTGGCTTATAAGAAGAGAGACTCGAAAACATGCCGGCAGATTAAAAATTAAAAGACACCTTCAGATGAAGCACTGCATATTCAATTGCAGATCCAGCTCCAGAATACTTATTCTACGAAGAATTAAGCGTAGGTGTAAGCTAAATCACAAGTAAGCAAACCTAGGCTGGTGTTAGTTAAACAGGTAATTACGAATTACCTTGTCATATGGTGGAACCATATTAGCAATGTTCCTGACCACAAACGCCTCCCCGGGGTGAAAGTTTAGAACGTGGGAAGGGCACACACGGGAATCGGAACAGGCGAATACCATAAACTTCATAGAATAAGTTAGCCAAACGAATTAGAAATTGTTTAGAATCACTGCCATGGTAAAAAAAAAAAAAAAAAAAGCAGTTGAAACATAGCAGTACCTTAGGGCTTTGACCTTTCGCGAGTTCGCCATACAGATCTGGATTCTTCCTGCGAAATATGCACTAAAACGTTATCAAAATGAAACTGATACGTTGCGATCGTCATCTACAGTAATCCTGTGCCATTCGTTATCAGGCTGAGGAAAGTCCATGCGCCTACGAGATGAGTTTTCTAGGGTCTCTCGGTTAATAACGACTTACTCGTATTTCTCTTTCTTGAAATGATGAAAGCCGGAATGGATCCGCGCAACCGCATCGGAAGTCTTCTCACCCGTCGCGAGCGACAATTCCTCCGTAAGGCTCCTCACCTTCGCCGCCGCTTCGGCGGCCAGCTCTTTCTTCTCACTGCATTAAGCTTTCTTAACACGAAACCAAATGCTTTTCTGGCTGAAGAGAGACAGACTAATACTACTGCGGTCGGTGGGGTTATTTTGAAATCTGACCGTACTATATCTAGTGTGTGAGAAACAAAAATGGTATTAGTGTGAGAGAGAGATGGGGACGATGGTTATTTTTCAAAACTACCCGGTCAGTGCCCAATCAGGATCAAGCTTCAAATATTATTCATGATTTTTTTAAAAAAAATTAATTTTAATTCAAGATAATATAACATGAATAACGTCTGAATATACAGAGAAGTGACTGAAGGATGAGAGAGATTCAAGAGCATCACGTGAACCGGGACATTGAACCGGTAGCCCACAGTGTCTATTCCATAAGTTGCTAGCCACCGCAAGTGGGGGGAGAAAGAAACCAAGATTGCTGTTACTTGCATATGCGTAATGAATGGTACCTGAGAAGCTTTTTGAGCTGGGAGATGGCTTCATCGCACCCCTTACTCATCCTTCAAACACAACCCCAAATCGCAAAACACTCAGCGATCACGAATTTTCCATGGCAGAAAAAGGCAGGCAGTAGAGGATTAGCTGCCACAGAAACAAAAAAGGGGAAAAAAAAACTGAACCTGCAGCCGAAGACGACGAGGACTGAACTGAGTGATCGGAGGTGTACTGCAGGCGTGGCCTACTTATGCTATAATGTCACAGTCAAAGCAACCATGGTTAAGAAGGTGACCAATGGGAGCTACCCACTCTACAGCTGGTTATGATCCACACAAATACCTGCCCCCTTTAGATCGGATAAGGGCCTCCTGCTTCGTCAACGGGGCTGCGCCGACTGACTGGACGCTGGAACCAGGCGTGCCCTCCCTACCTATACAATAATCAAACTAACCATGGTTAACACGGGAGCTCCCCCCGCTCTACGTCTGGCTCTGAACCGCACAAAAATGCGTGGCGTTTTAGGGGTTTTTAAATGGGCAAGCGGAACGGCTCCTTTGTTGGTCAACGCAGCAGCAGCAGCAGGGATGCGCCTTGGAGCTGGTGGTTTGGGTGGAGTCATCTGATGTGGGCGTTGAACCGCTCGTGTCTCTTGAAACCATCATCCGGGCGGTGGCAAACCAAGCGATCTCTTGAGTCGCCTGGTTTGAAAGGTGATGTGCATGTATGTGGACTGTGAACGCACACACACACACACACACACACACACACACACAAAGCGAAAGGCAGGATAACGCGGACGTGGGTCTTCTCGCAATAATTATGGGCAGCGCAGTGCATGGATTGGACGAGCAGAGCAAAAGTGGGTGACTCATCCAACTTATCATATTGCTTTTTTACTCCTTTTTTTAATGAGGCCCCACGTCAATCTAATCAACCCCCCCCTTTATCCAAACCTGTCTCTTTCGTAAAACCCCAAAATCTTTGATTTTTTTAATCAATCATCATTTTAATATAATAAATACATATTTGGAACACCTTTTTAGTTACACAATAATTCGGATTCATAATTAATTAAATTACAATTCCAAAGTGCTTGTGATAATTTATAATTATATTTTAGTTTTGAGGGACGCAAATAGTGCAGCTTGGGGCCGGGGGAAGGAAAGCCAGCAGCCATTTTCAGTTGGACCGGCCTGTTGGCCCAAATGGGCTTAGCATGTGGTCCACAACGAGCGCGAGAGGAAGAAGAATCTTTTCCAATGAGAAGAAGCCATTTACAAACCTAATGTGCAAAGGCGGAAAAACCCCGAGTTTATTAGAAAAGTGGCCACCCTCTCACATGTGTGTGAGAAAAGTGGCCACTGTGTGTAATTCTTTATAAAACTGGCCATCGTCTCTATTTTTTTTAAAAAAATTATATTCTTTATTAAAATAATATAAAATAATAGTAGTTAAGATATATAAATAATGTCTAAAATTTATAAATTACAATATTTTCGAAATATTTTAAGTTATTCAAAAAATATTTAAATATTTAAATATTTAAAAAGCTTTTTAATCTTTTCTATACGTATTTTTTTTATAAAATTTGATAAATTATTTTTAAAATATTAATTTGAATAAATTTATTTCAAAATATATAAATAATTATCAAATTTATTGTTTAAAATAATAAAATACAATATAAATTATTTTACATTTAACATTTGCTTCGTCTAAATCTACTTAAAAAATTATGAATGATTGAACTACTTTGTTGTGAAGAATTACTTGAAGATTGTCCAATTTCGCTCGCTGTATAATTCCATCCAGTAGGTGGATTGTGCATTGAAGATCGTGGACGTACTTCAATATTTCCATATGCAGGTTGGGATGGAAGATCAACAGAAGATCGATGTACCGGTGGAGGTGATTCGTAGCTTAAATCTTCAAGTAAAGCAGAATCTCTACGTGCTCTATTGTGTGATGATCCACTTGCTTGGAAATCCATAGGCATTAGATGTCTTCTAGATTCAGGACGACCTACTCGAACATCTTTTTTTCGATCTGGATCATGCATCAAGGTAAATGCTGGTGGTGCCCATCTTTCTTCAGATCGTAATGCTTGAATTTGAACTTCATATGCTGCTATTTGACGATCGAGATGCATCATTGGATTAATAATACTACGAGGATCAATATTGAGTCGCTTGCATGCCTGTATATAAATTTATGATAGGGTTAATAATATACAAATTAATAAAATAAATAAAATAGACATACATGTTGTGCATGAGAGCATGGTACGCCAAAATTTTGCCATTTTCTGCACTCACATATTCCATCTTGAACCATAACAATGTAGCTTTTATTTTTCCCGTTCTTTTTACGAGTTATAACTCGAACCTTTGATTGTGCAGCATCGATAACTTGGATCTTTGCATGTGGGATGGGCTTATCACAATGTGCATATAGTTTCCCTGGTTGATCCGCATATTCGATGTGTTTATGTCGTAAATTGATTGCTTTCTCTTGTCTCTCAGAAAAATAATGTTGGCATCTAGTATAAGTAGCCTACATATATTAAATAGTATATTTTTTAGATATAGACAATATATATATCCTTTAAAATTTATAATAATACCTGTACTAATGATGTCAAAGGAAGATGTCTTGCTTCTTTTAATATTCCATTTAATCCTTCAACATGATTTGTTGTTAAGGTACCACACCTAAAATTAAATTTAAAAATTATATTCATATATTAAGTGAATTTAATTAAAATGTATATATTAAAAGAAATTAAATAAATACCTAGCACCTCCATCATAAGCAAATGTCCATATTTCTCGAGGTAATTTATTCAAATACTCCCAAGCTGCGTAATTGAGTTTTTGAATTCCAATCATGTATTTTTCAAATTTTTCGATGGATGTAGCATATACCGCTTGATTGAATTTCTCCCTAAGTCCCTCGGTACGAAAATGAGTGAGAAAATTAGATCGTAGATGTCGTATACAATGCCGATGACATCCACCATATTCTGGTTTGAAAGGCATCACTTGAGACGATGCTTTTTGAATTGAACTACATCGATCTGATATAAGACATGTCCCTCGTCCTGCAACAACATAGTGACCGAGCAGCCGAATAAACCATAACCAAGATTCATCATTTTCGCTATCAACCACTGCAAATGCAAGAGGTAGAAGAAGGCCACAAGCATCTACAGTTACGGCAATCAATAACTTGTGATTGAACTTTGAGTAGAGATGTGTTCCATCTACTGTGATAACAGGCCGAGTCCATTGATAAGCATGAATACATGGTCCAAAAGCCCAAAATACGTACTTGAGTGTTTTAATGTCGGAAGCATTGGTTTCTTTGTATCTGTAGACGACAATGGTTCCGGGATTTTGTGTCTGAACTTCTTGTAGAAATGCAGGTAGTAGAGGTATTGATGACTCCCATGTGCCATAAACAAGTTCAAATGCTTTTCGAATACCATACCATGCTCGATGGTATGGCACTGTAAATCATGTATCCCTTTTAATCAATGTCTGGATAACCTTCACCTTAGTTGTGACATCTTCTTCTAATAGTGGTCTAGCTATTTCAGCAATATAATCATTTCCAATATTCCTATGTGAGAGTGCGTTTGGTCCAAGACGCTGGCATTGTATGTGGCTCCTCCAATGCAGTTATCTTCCATAAATCAAGGTGTTTATGATAAGCACATCGAATCCTCCAATTGCACATTTGAGATGCCTTCTGATAACATCTCAATTCAAGATGTTTTTCTTCATTTGTTTTGTACACAGAGAACTCACGGCCAACTTTTACTGAATACTGAGTGACCGCATTGAGAAATGTCAATTTAGAACCAAACTGTTGGTTTTTTGTGAATGGTGAAGGCATCAGATATAAGGGATCAGGTATATATTCTGACCAATTATTTAATCGACCCTCATTGGCAATAAATCCTCGTGGAACCCATCCTTCAGAGAATTCATCAATCAACTCCTCATTTTCATTGGTTTCTTGTCCTTGTTCATCGTAGTCAGTATCATATTGAGGCATACTATCGAACAAATGATCATTTTATTCTCTTCTTTCTAAATCATATTCTATAAATAATATTGATAAAGAGATATGTAAATAAATTTATTAATTATTTCGAAAAAGTGTAAATAACTAAAAAAAAAATGTAACTTCCTACTTGAGATAAAAGTTAGGCCAATATTTTCATCAATAATTTCATAAATTATGAAACTTTGAATTATTCTAATAAAAATTACGTAAATCATAATAGAAAAATTTTAAAAAATAAATACCGTATTGCTGATCCTCCTCCACATCTTGTAAAGGATTGTTAATATTGAAATTAGGATTGTTTTCTTCTTCCGGTATCAATGTAGCCTCAACAAATAGATCAACACCCATTGCGGCATGTAATGGATTGAAAACATATAGCAAATCAACATCTGATCCAAGCCCCATGAATCTTGTAGAATTTGAAGTTGAATCATAATATTGTGCATAAACTATTATTTCATATCGATCAACTTGTAAACCGCAAAATGATGATAATTGACTCTTCAATTCATCCAATGATATATGACTTTCGAAGCTCGTAATAGCGATTGGAGGTTGATCATATGCCCGATATCCGTTGTGATATTCTTGGATATTTCCACCGAAGAATATATTTGCCATAATAGATTGAAATGCCATTTAAATCAAGAAAATACGTCTTGTGGAATGATTTGTATTTTCAAAATGATAATGGAAGTTCTCCTTAAATAGATGAAGAAAAAGAATGATTGAAGATAAAGAATAAAAAAATTAAGAAAACTATGGTTGAAGCTAAAGAATATATAAATATATAAAAAAAGAATGCTTGAAGATAAAGGTTGTAAAATTTAAGTAAAGAATGCTTTAGGGTAAAGAATGAAAAAAAATTAAAATAAAAGAGAATGCTTTTTTTATAAATCAACTAATTTTAAACAAATTTAGAAATCTAATAATTAAAATGAAATTATTTAATTAACTATTGTTAATCTATATTCTGTGTTTTTAAACAATACAATGACAAAATAGAAAATGATGATTTTGATGTATTTATTTATGTTTATATATTAAATGATATTTATTAAAAAAATTTATTGATTTATACTATATATAAATAATAACAAAATCGTGTAAATTTTTTTAAAAAAAAATTAGAGGATGGCCATTTTTCTAACAAAATTCACACGGTGGCCATTTTTCTAATGTACAAAGAAGACAGTGGCCATTTTTCTAAAAGACCCGAAAAACCCCCGGGTGGCTGGACCGCCCTGTCCCCAACCCCCACTTGGTGGAGTAGGAGGATTGAGGATTGCTCTCCCCTTTACAAACAACCCAAAAGGGTCGATGTAAGGTTCCCTTTTTACCCCTGAAGGGTATAATTAATATTTTTATGCGCTTTTTATTCATGGATTTTTGGAATCTACCTTTCAAATTAATTAAAGACAAAAAAAAGAAAAAAGATATGGTTGCAAAAGGTGGCACGGTTAGGGAAAAAATCAGTAGAATAAAAAATAATTGGTGGGGAATATCTGCGTGTGTGTGGTGGTCGAGGTGGTCTGTCCAAAATACCAGGTTTAGGCCACTCATGTATCTCCACGTGGCACACGACGCGTTTTCCCTCGAGTCCCCCTGGATCCCACTGCACTGAACCCATTTAACGTAATAAGCCATAAGAGGGGGTGGCTATAAAACACGGCATGCTTCTCCCGTAAAACCATGTTATCCGCTTTCATCGCAAAGGAATAATACGCCATGCCAACGCGCCTCCTCCGCCGCTGCACCGTTTTCGTTTAGTGCTTATCTTCATCTTGATTTCCGACGTAATTCCGGTGTTCTCAACTCTCTTTGGTTTTGCTTCATGTTGTAAGCTTGTTTTGCTGGGTATCATTTACTATGGCGTTAATGCGGGATTCTATGGTGTTAGCTATTGCAGGTGGGGGCAGGAGAATATAGTAATGGCGGGGAGAATCCCTTCACTCCCAAGGCTTTTTTGCTCCGGTACTGGAAAAAACAGATCGGTAACGATTTGCCCGCGCCGGAGTTTTTGATTTCCAAGGCGTCGCCGCTCCCCGCAGCCGATTACGTAGGCTTTACCAAGATTGCTAACGATCAGAACTCGCTAGCGGAACATTTGCAGGATTTCTGCGCCAAGGCTAAGCTTCTGTGTTTCCCCGATTTGGCTCCCAGTTTGGAGAAGCACGAGGGTGAAGTCAATTTTGCGAATTACAAGAATCGCAACTTTACGGGCTATGGAAATAATCGTCTCGAGGGTAAGGATAATTTCCAGAGCTACACCGAGGACGACAACGTCGTTATCGACACTTTCCGCCGATACAGCCGAGGTGGCACCGGTCACATCGACAAGTTCAGTGGTTACGCCTCGGAGTCGAATGTCGTGGACCAGAGCTTCAACACCTACGGCGCTGCCGCCGTTGGCGGTGAGGGCCAATTCACCAATTACAACGACAACGTGAATGTGCCCAATCTCCGGTTCACATCCTATTCAGACGGCGGCAACCGCCGGAAACAGACATTCACTGCCTACACGAACCAGGCCAACTCTGGCGACGAGGGGTTCACCGCGTACGGGAAAAACGGCAACGCCGCCGTGAACTCATTCACGAGCTATGGCAATGATTCCAATGTGATGGGTTCCAGTTTCAAAAACTACGGCGAAAGTGGGAATGGCGCAAACGACTCCTTCAGCTCTTATGGTTTCAATACAAACGTCCCGGATATTATATTCCAGAACTACGGCGCAGAGGGCAATGCTGCTACAGAGACATTCCGGAATTACAGAGAACAGTCGAATGTGGGCAATGACACTTTCACTTCCTACGGAAAGGAATCAAACGGAGCAAAGATTGATTTCGTAAATTATGGCGTATCTGTCAACGAAGGCAACAGTGAATTCATCGGCTACGGCAAAGATGCCACAGGAGAAGCATCTAGCTTCAAGATTTACGGCATGAACTACACGTTCAAAGAATACAACAAAGAGGGCAGTACCACATTCGCAAGTTACATCAACGAGACCTCACCCATAGAAACGTCCATGGCGGCTGGCAGCCGCAAGAATGTAAACAAATGGGTTGAGCCTGGGAAGTTCTTCAGGGAAGCGTTGTTGAAGAGCGGAACGACGATGCCCATGCCTGACATCCGTGATAAAATGCCCAGAAGGTCATTTCTACCGCGTGTAATCGTCTCCAAATTCCCATTTTCCTCCTCAAAACTCCCAGAAATCAAGAAGATCTTCCACGCAGGAGACGATTCCAGCACCGCGAAAATGGTAATCGAGGCCCTCCACGAATGCGAACGACCGCCGAGCCCAGGGGAAACGAAGCGTTGCGTGGCGTCAATTGAGGATATGATAGACTTCGCGACGTCGGTTCTGGGGCGGAGCGTGGAGGTGCGCACCACCGAGACGACGGCGGGGTCCAATGGCGAGGTTACCCTGGGGGAAGTCAAAGGAATCAACGGTGGGAAAGTGACGAAATCGGTGTCGTGCCATCAGAGCCTCTACCCTTACCTGCTGTACTACTGCCATTCTGTTCCCAAGGTTCGGGTCTACGAAGCGGATATTTTGGATCCCACATCGAAGACGAAGATTAATCACGGGGTTGCCATCTGTCACCTCGATACGACGTCGTGGAGCCCGGACCATGGCGCGTTCATCGCATTGGGCCTCGGCCCAGGAAAGACCGAGGTTTGCCATTGGATTTTCGAAAACGACATGACTTGGGCTGCCGCAGATTGATCGCCTTACGCACCCACAATTCAAGTATGACCATTTACTGTTATGCCCTCGTGGAATGGAGCACGTGTGTAAATTTAGGATTGCCTACAAACCGCACTCAGAATCAGGTCTAAAGAAAGAACAAAGGAGGTGTTTCACTTTTACTTTTTTTGTGTTTTCTACTTTTAGAAAGCAAAAAGGGGAAATCGCTCACACCGCGTCTCGACTTTCACGAAGACGCGGATACTGATAGCCATTAAATTTCTATAAATAGAGAAGCAGGCGCCATCAGGGGCCTACCCCTACGCCTACCCCTACCCCTACCGGGAGAGATGAGTACGAATCATAGGGGTTTGGTGGCTATTCTGTTGCTGATAACCATGATGATGACACCGTTTACAGCTGCTACACGGCACGCCGTGTTTTCACAAGGTATGCCTCAGAGTAGAGTTCCAAGTAGATAGATGCCTGCTTCATGGCTTTCTTCTTCTGTGAAGGTGCTCAAATTACACACCCACCAGGGGGAAATGCTTATTTGTTCTCGGGTTCTCAGAGGCAGCTCCCATCCCATAGATCTCTCGTTTGGCCGCCAACGGCAAGGAGGCAAGAGAACAGGAACTTGCCGGACGACAGCCCACCTCCGCCGAGACCAACCACCATGGGAGGTGCCTGAATCGAGCGGCGACGAATGTTCAATTGTTGATTTCCAGCTTTATGCGCTGCGGAGTGCAAAGTTTGTCGTCTTCTTGGTGCTCTGTTTAAATTTCAAAGTTTCACGCTTTTGGTACTAAAGTCCTTAAAATAAAACCCAGATACATTGAACTACCGAAGCAGACACGCAAACAAACGACTTGAACAGACAAAGGGTAGTGCATTCGACTGGAGCGTCAACCGGAGACGGACATTATGGGCTGGTGGGAGCCGGCGATCCTGGTGGATTGGCAAGCCATGGAGGATGAATTTTTCCCATAAAAATATTCCCCGCGGGCAGCGGTGATGGTAATGATTTATGGGGAAGCTCCCGCAGAAACCGTGATGACTAACAGTGGGATGAAATCATGGATCCCTGATTCACAATACAATTATAAAATCATGTAAAGGAACACACAGGGCTAGGGATAGACAGAAAAGAAACAAATGTGCATTGCATGGATTAGGAGAAAGAAAGTACTCGGAAACTTCCTCCCCGCTAGGCATGAAGTAATCAAGAGGAGGAACAGAACCACCACTGGAGCAGCCTTCCTCATTCTCCAAGAGCTGCCTGCCTTTGTATCTTCAACTTCGACTGGTGTATGCATTTTTATAGGGGGCAATGTTTGCGGCCCCTTTCACTAACCTGACCAAGTCTTCCTGTCGTTGAACAAGTCTTAATATCTCAGCAGCCGCACGATCCGTTAAGATTGGGTCCGACGCCCAGCTACAGCAGCCCGCATCACTCACTGGCCGCTACTAACACTGTTAAAGTTAACTGGGGTTTTGACGGAAGCCGAGCGGCATCGTTGTTACCCAGTTCCGGCAGTTTGTGCCATGAATCGGGACAGCAGGTGCGTCACATCACACATACCCTTGCTGAGAAATTATTAAGGCAGTCCCCGGGGCTCTTTCCACTTACCCTTCACATTCATCCCTCCTGTCCAACTGCACTTCCAACAAGCTCTTACGTGGCCACTGGCTTCATTCCGCGAGCAACGAGGAGCCAGGAAGAACGGAGTGGTATATTCATAATATTCACAAGGAAAAATAGATACAAACACAGCCCAAGGTCTCTTCAAGTGCAGAAGCTTCCAAAGTAAAGTGAACGTTTCCATGTGTAGGCAGTATGAGTCCAAGTTCGGAGATCATACCTCAACTACACGGTCGCGGTAGTGTATCAGGCACGCTGAGGCTGGTCGGTGTTCTTCTTAGATGGTCTGCAACGCTGATGAGTTCTGCGTGTCCGAAGGATAGGGCAGAGGAAGCCAGAGCTCGATGCGGGTGCCTCCGCCTCCGAGGGGAGCATCTGGTTTTCGCGGGGAGATGACACGGACGATGCACCCGTAATTCTCCAGTATATCTCGTGCAACCGTCAGCCCGGCGATGAAGTTCCAGGCCATGTTGTCTTCGAGTTTGCCGTCGGAGAGCAGATCAGGTCCGAATGGAGCCAGGGAGTGCATCTGCGTCTGGAATCAGACAAGTTTAGCCGGCAACAGCTAATCAAAAAGATGTTGAATCTACGAATAAAGAAATTTACCATATAGAGCATGTCGGGACCATCATCATCTATGATGACAAGAGCGCCTCCTGCAGGTGCTCCAGTAGATAAAATGACGGTTTTTCCGCCAATTTCTGTTCGCAACAGAGCACCCTCGATTAAGTTGCTCAAGGCTTGACGCAGGGCAGGTTCTTCAACGGCTACCTCTAGTGACTCAGAGAGATCGCACAGCTCGACAAAGCGTCGCTGCTTGTGAGCAAGAGGTGTTATGGCCCCGACCAGATCTTGCAGTACATCAGAGATTTTACATGGCCTCCTGAAAGACATAAAGACTGTCAACAATATAGGGACCGAGTAAATCCTCCTCCCCGGATAAGGAAGCTCATGAAGTACATGAAACTAGAATACAGATGTACCGTATTCCCTCCTTATGTGAAGGAGCAAGAGCAAGCGGTGGCATCGGAAATTCTAAATCTTTAGATGCTGAACTACCAGTTAACTGTTCTACACCTCCTAGAGTCTCTGTGGTTGAAGGTTCAGGAGGCCATCCACTCGGTAGCTGAGAACTGATATCAGGATGTCTTTCAATTGATGACTGCACCTTCTTTAGCATTTCAGTGTTGTAGTGCATTATGTTACCCTGAAGAACAAAATCAGAGATGCTGTAACAAATTCAAACAAATTCAGAATATGAACTTAAGGGCAATCTTTCGATACTGCTATATGTCAACTGAGAGAGGCACCTTTGTAAGGTAGACGGCATCCTGCAACTGTTGAAGGCTGTCTTTCATGTGGTCTCCTTGTGCCAGAATATCTTCGACGATGTCATGAGAAATCTGCAATTTCGTAGCCATCCAGTAAGATTTTAAATGCTCTACAGGAACCATGTTAAGTTGTAGTCATAACCACCTCAGTTCTCTTCAAATGAATGGATAACATTTTGCTCAAAGTCTGAATACTAGACAGCGAGCCTCGAATCTGTAAACCACCATAAACAGAATACCGTGAAAATCACCACATCAAAGGAGAGTAAAAGCACGAAAGCATGAGCTCTCACTTGTTCAACTAAAGTACTCATCCTGATGTTGTTTTGCCATGATGATTGTTGTAATAGCATTGCTTTCTGAAAACAACCATGCAAGTAAAAATCTTAAAACTTGCCATAAAGAACTCATAATAGAAGACATTAACCCTTAATAAACTCACCTGATCCATGACATATCCCATGGCTAAGGAACGTGTAATATTTATCGCGTTTAGCTTTTGCTCAGTCGAAAACATGGCCATGGTACATGAAGGATCCTGAAAACCATGTGGTAATGGAACAATATCGTGGTGCTGGGCTTTAAGTTCACCGTATCGTTCTTCTACGGCAGTCTTTGGAAACTCAGCAACTAAGAAGCCCACAACAAAAGGATGTGTTACCATGGGGAAAACCGCAGCACCGAGTTCAGGAAAAAATTGTACCTAGAGCCACCAGAATTCTTGTGAACACCCAGCTCAAAACACACCACACAGAAAATGGAGATAAGTTCCATTGCTGAACCTTATACCTGCTGCCTCGAGATTTCGGATTCTGCAACTCGAAGTCCAGCTGGCATACCAAAGTTACCAACCAAAACGATAATATCAGCGCCATGGGAGACAGGATAGATAGTAATGCGCCGCAACTCCAATCTATCCATTACATAACTATCGGCGGGTCTTACATAGACCTGCAGTTACAAGATTCAGAGCACACACAAACCAAATATTTCATGTCAATGTATAGGAACGAATTCAGTAAACCTATCAGCAAAATGAGGATTTGATGGCTAAATTGTACTGTTGATTTACCGAGAGAACAGCATCGGTTTGAACAATTCGTCGAAAGAGATCAAGCTGCTCGACGCATAGCCTCTGAAAATCCAAACTCGGCAGTATCAGCGACTTGCTCTTGGCACCAGGACCGCCATTGATTTTCTCCACTTTGTACACAAACTCCACCGGAGAAGTGGAGGCGGCTCGAATTGCCGCCGCCAACGCCCAGCTGACGACACCATAGCGTCCCCATTCCCCGACGCATCATCATTGGATGTGAAGGTCACTTCGGGGGTACCGGTGGAGACGGCCGGGAGTAGTGGTCGCTCCGACGAAGTGGCCCGGCTTGTTACGCCGGAGTATAGTTGGCCATTTTTCCGATTAACGAAGAACTGAAGGGTAAAATTGGAATGGGAAAAGGCAGTTAAGCCTGGAGCTTGTGGAAGTAGAGCGAGCAGCATCCGGTTGCTCTGGGACCTTCTCCAACCACTATTTCCCAGCTTGTGCTGCTGAAACTCATACACGGGCCTATGGGCCGTTCTTATTGGGCCATTCTAACGCGGAGCCAGGCCCAAGACAGAGAAGAGGACCGTTAGCAGCCAAATTCAAATTTCCAACCAAGAGCAAAACTCAGAAATCTTACACAGCTGCCAAGGCATTGTCTGAAAAACCAGTGCATGGTGACTAGAAACATTGGGACAACCATGGGAAGGAGTAAGACCATGATCGAGGCTCGATCACCACTTTTTTATCCTCACCTATCCTTGCTCTTGCACAGCTCCGAAGACGATTTCCTTCGAGTTATAGGGGCTTTCCTGGTAGAATGTCTGCGGTGGGGGTGACAAGTACTGAAGATGATGTTGCTGGTGTTTCTTGGTGATCGGCTGCTTCTGCAACTCGCTGTCCCAACTAGAGTAGAAGGCACGACTTCGCCTGAGCTGTTCCATTTTCTCCGAATCATTGTTCATGAAGGCGTATGTCTTTTTTGGAGTAGGAGTCCTTGATTCGACTGGAGGTGGCTGCTCACAGTCCAGAACGAGGCTTTCTTGTATAGGCCATGAACTTGTGTTCCTGGAATGAGCCTGATACTGATGCTGATGGCTTCTATGTTTGTTCTTGAACATGGGAAGAGATGCTCCTATAATTTCTGCAGCTGATTCCATAGTTTGTCCTGCCAACCTCCCCATCGACCCCAGCAAGCTTTCTCCTCGCCTTTCCTTGACAAATTCATCGGCCACGGTGGGTGGATTCCCAGATGGCTTCAATGACTTTTCATATGGACTCCGGGAAACAATCTTTTCTCCATACTTCGGGAGGAAATGCGACAGAGGAAAATGATGCATAAGCTTTACGCAAAAAACCAAGAAAGTAAAGGAGATCAATCACCTTTTCAGGGGATGTGATCACCGCAACACGCTGTTGAAGCAAAGCAAGCATATAACCAAAGAAGCCAGCAGCAAGGAGCAGAGCCACTCCTGACGAGCACTAAAACCAATATAAACATGAAGAATCGAATGGAGATTGTTGGAACCATGGAGTTACTTTACCAATGGGAAACTTGGCCCTGTACTCATATGCACAATCATCAAAATGGAGTTGTATTTCTCTTATCGCCTTACTACCACGATCAATGACCAGGAGAGAACAACTGCCTCCAACATACACCACATCAAAATCATTTGAAAACTTAGCGTCTTCGCTTGGTCCATCCACATGTCCACCTACACGGCCCTGTTTTCCGCCAGCGATTGTTGTGACGCCTACCCAAATCGTATGCAGGAAAAGGTAACTCAACATGCTAGGAGTCAGCAACCATTTAAGATTTATTGGCTGTAGGAAAAGTCACCGGTGCCACTGATCTTTCGGATAGCCATGTTGTTGGTGTCAGCAATAAAAATGTTTCCTCTGATGTCAACCGCCAGTCCTTTTGGATTGCTCAATCTTGCATCCTTCAGTTTACCATCCACATAACCACAATCTCCATCTGCAGAGCCTGAAACCAACCTGGGCCTACTGTCTATAAATCCGAAGACATCGTGTTAATTCGCTAGCCATGTTGACATCACAGTCAAAAAGAACGATACTGAAAGTCTAGAAACTCACACAACGATAAAGAAGAAGAAAGCTTGTAGAGATTGCAATTGGTGGAATCCAAAAGAAGAAGGTTCCCATCGGGCAAAACTGCAGCAGAATGTGGCTCGATTCCAAGCTTACTTCCATCAAACACTGTCTCCACATTGTACCCACCTTCAAACTTTACTAATGGGCGCCGGTTCAGTGCTGCAACATAAATCACGTTTAATACAAAATTGAACAAACAAATAGTGAGGGACGCGAAACAAAAACATGATCCCGCAAAAGATTCAAAAAGGCAAACAGGGAGAAGGCGCTGTATACAAATTCTGGGCCTGCTCTTTAACGAAGGAACCCATTTCATCAGCAGAGAAAGTGCACCGGACAAATACCCATCAACGATTCCTGCCAAAAAAAAATCATTACAAAAACAATCCCCGTCAATCGGACTCAAAGCAGCAATGGAGAGGCACACTCTCAAAACCAAATCAATCATTAGTTCATCATTACTTACTAACGGGCGAGGACGAAGCAGTAAGAGAGTACACGCCATTCGAAAAGATGAGAAAAGTGAACAGAAGAATGAAGAACACATGTTTATCAGCATTCATTGCCATCCCCAAACCAGTTCAAAAACAAAGCATCTCGCTCAGCATTTTCAGTCTCGCTTAAACCCTTCAACCCAGAAAGCAACCGGGAATAACGCTTTCCTGGGTTTAGAGATTCTCTATGAAAAGAAAAACGCACGCAAGGGCGGAAAAAAAAAGAAAAGCGAAAGCAACAAAAAAGCAACTGATCTTTCACGGGGAGAGAGAGAGAGAGAGAGAGAGAGAATCGGAAAGGCCCAGGCCCTTCAATGAACTCTGGGGATGTCCACCACATAAAACTCTCCAAATATTATTAAATACAAAATGCACAGAAGAAATATTTTATTTTAAAAATTATCACTACAATACTAATAATAACAATAATAATAATAAATTTATGATGCGTATTCCGAGGTGAGGGCTGTGTGGTAATGAAATAATATTAAATTAAACGAGTCCTTTTTTATTAGTTTTTTTTTTTATTATGAGTGACTATTTTAAGTTTTGAATTAAAATTTATTTTTAACATTTAGTAACTATCCATTTGAATTTTAAGTATTACAATACATATTTTTATCTTAATATCATATCATAAAAGTTTATAAATTTAGGGTAAGGTAGGTGGAGGTAGCTCTGGGCGTTGAGCATTGAAGATAAGTGGGCCAAAATTCCTGCTGGGTCCCTGCAAAATCTGGGCCATTACACGGGATTGGGCCATACCGCTGTGTTGTGGCGTCGCAGGCCGCAGTACCGGTTTGGATTCCGCGATCTGGGGCAAGAGTCCGAGGCTCTCTGACAGGGACAAGCACAGGATGGCTGTCGGGGGACGAGCCATGGAATCACTTTAAAGACTGGGAAGAACGAAGATTAATTAGGAGTAAGCTGAGCCACCTCAAGAGACAATTCAAAAGACTGGGAAGAAAGAAGAGTCTAGTTGCTTGTTGCGATCAAGGCATGAAGTAGAAGAAGAAACAGGCAAAGCCAAGGAGAAGAGGGAAATTCGGGCATGTTTTTGGGCACATGCTTTGATGATTATAGTGATCCACTCTTTGGATGCTAATGGAAATATTCTTGGACAACAGTTTCGTGTTAGGAAAGGGGCTGATAGAATTCGGGACTTAAAAGATTGGATTTGTGGTGCAGAAAACTTGTGAAGCGCGACTGATGATTGGTGACTATCTTTCAACAAAGGAACGTGCGCAATACAAAGCCAATCATGCAATTAGGCACATGCTTCCTGGTTGGATAGCCCAGTCACACGCTCCACCCCATAACTATGGTGCTATGACTCCACAGTCCACATCTCTTTAGGTTTCCCTTTAGCCATCTACTTTCTCATGGAATCCAAAGGGGAAAAAAACCATTTTCTCTTTGCTGGAAAGGCGAGAAAAATCAGATGGAAAGCATAAAGTGTCACGACCAATGAGGATATAGTGTTGGGAATATATCCATCGCAGGTGCCAAACCCGACAACTAAGCAGTTTACGACTCGGAGATCCACTACACTACAACCCATATTTCATCATATGGTGTGCCCTGTGGGGTGTATTTCAATCCGCTCAAAAGCCGATGGAATGCCACCAATGCGGTTTTTTCTCACTGTGGGAATGCAGATTTCCATGTGTTGGATAAAGAGATATGGGAGTTGGTGAAGAACGCTCCTCCTCTCCTGGTGTGTCCCTCCCTCACATGCTTGAGTTTCATGGGGAAGGACAAAAGGTTTTCATGGCTTTTCGGGATAAGACTACTGTGGATTCCGTTTATGGATCCCAACCCCTTTATAGGTTCCTATGAAAAAGTCAAAATTTACAGAAACAAAAGCAGGGTCGATAGAGATCACCGTGCACAGATGCTCTTCCTGTTGTCAAACCATGGTAACATTAACTCCATCCAGCTTCTTCGACCAAACCCCTCCCTGCAGCACCAAACATTTGTACACCAACCTATCTTTCCTCAATCAGCTTGAACAAAGTATGAAAGAGGGATAGCGTATATTCATCCTTCGATCACCATACCACATGAATGCGCGCCTTGGGTGATGTTTAACCGCGCTGTAATTGATTGAAATCTAAGAACCAGGACCGATGATTTCAAGAACGGGCGACGAGTTCAATGGATGTATCCAGGTGGCTCGCTACGGCTCCTAATTCTGTGTTTGTTCCCTTTAAAGCCTGCAGTACCAGTAAAGCGTTGTAGTGTTGCTCACTTGGGAGGATCCGCAATCACACAAAAATAATGGCATTTGGAAGAGAACCTGCCACCTTCAGCACTAGGGGTGTTCTCTTCACCCCAACTGGACAAATTGTACATTCGGATGAGAGGGATACCCGCGATTCCATTCCCAACAACTGAAAACCTCCCTCTTTTGAATGCACCCCACTCTTCTTTTGTCTAAGTTAATCAAACTCCCTCAATTCCTAGTAAGAGCGTTTCCGAGAAAAAGATACTGCGGTGTCGTTCTGAATGGTAATCGGGACCGGACCCTTTCTCCTCTAGTGTTGTCAAAGGGTAGAATAGTAATTCCAAGAATAGACTTGCATGACAAAAAACATTTGACACCAAACCACCTTTTTGACTGTTGGTAAGAAGGTTTGGATCGTTCACACGTTGTCCGGGTCCGCGGGTCGTGAATTTAGGGTTTCATGCTTAGTCGTTAGTACAAGTAAATGGATTAGGTGGCAAGTGAAAAGATCGGCCACAGAGGCCATTACACAAGGAGGCCTACTTTTGGCCAGGCAACAAAGAGACTTTCCCTTGCAATAAACCAAGGTTTGATTGTCTCAGACTCTTAGCCACGAAGACCACTGCACAGTGACCACATGCACTGCATATCAACATAAAGTGAAAAATCCTCAGCCAAAATGCCAAAAGATGTACAACAAAAAAAGAGTGCAAGCCTTCTCCTCTGATGCCCAGTTCTTCATCCCAGCTACCTGAAAACAGGGGCTTTGCAAGAGCTGTTGTCAAGGTTTTGAGTAGGCAAAAGGGCTCATGGCCATGACTCTGATGAATTTGCCAGCCAAACTTGCTCCCATGGAGTGTTGTTTCAATGAGCATCATCTTATATTGGCCCCACCAAAACGCACAAACAAGCAAAAAGAAAAAAAAAACACTTCTATTCCTGCAACAAATAGTGATACCCCACTCCTCTGAAGTTGAACCCATCTTCCACTTCACAAGGCTCCCATGACTACATCAATGCAAAAGCCAACTACTAAATAAATATAAATTGGGTGTCGAATTCCACTCCCTTGGGAATCTGCGAACACCACCTTACATGGATGGCCATGACATGCCATTGCCTTCCATAGAACGTAGAATGGATGCATCTACTTCACTCCTCTTTAGAAAGAAAACAAACCAGGAAGAATGGGCAGGTCAAGATCCAACCCTCGGTCTATTTATTACTTATTTTGCTTTTTCTGTTGTCGTCTGAGGTCTCCATTCCACATCAGACCGACTAATCAGATACTTCTCCGTTATCCTCATCTTCCCATAATTCATCATTTAGTCTCCTCCTTTTAAAGGGTGGAGAGGAATCGCTTGAATTTAATGTAGACATCGCTTGGAGCTCTGACTTCATGGAGATCTGATAGATCTTTTGGTAGCAACTCATGATATCATCCTGCCAAAGGGGCGAGAATTGTGGCAACATCAGGATTTTTTTCCTTCATTAAAAAAAAGAAACATCATGGGCTTTACGTACTTTGTGGAGTCCATCCCTCCAGAGATCGGCGAATGACCAGTTCTGCGGATTTTTTGCTGCGCAAAGCGCAGCAGCTGCCGCAACGCATGATGGCTTGTACTCGACGATGCTTGTTTCTGTGGCATAAAAATTTTCTCAGTTTCAGAAACTGAATCGCACTGAACAAACATTAGGTAATACCTCTAATTGTTGACAAAATGTTATCTTTAGCCTTGGACGCGACGAAGGCGGAGTAGGTCCCAGATGGGTCGATTTTGAGTGAGAAAAATCTGAGGTAGCAGAACGGCGAAACAGATCGGAGTCTCCAATCCAGAACTTTAAGCACCAACAGCTCCATCCTTTCGATCGTCCTTGGCTCAAAAACGAATTTGGCATCTTCAACCTAATGCAAAAATTAACACCTGACGACAATAATCAATCATGTTTAAAAACCCTTAAACCAGAATCACCTGTAGGTCCAGCAGCGAAGGTATCAGAGGCTCTTCTAGCTTAGCTGCTAAAGACAGACACGCCACAGACAATAGTTGCAGAGGCCATCCATTCATCTTCTGATGCATTAAATTTCCATTAATATGTCTTTTTAATGCTAAAATTTCCATTAATATTCAATGATGTTAAATAAATGAAGGCAGAGCAGGATGTTGGAAACGGGCCAGACACCTTTATGACTGGGTCTCAACATGTGAAACATTGTATAGCAATTTAATGAAACTCCACATCCGGCAATACCAGTTGCATTGCCACTGACGGAATGAGATCGGAAAATTTCGCCAATTTCAGAAAATTAATTTGCATTAAATAGATTTTTTTAAACAAATAAAAGGCACCATGAATATTAAATAAAAAAATATCTCTTTCACGGCGAGGGAGGGACTTACGGGTAAGGGATGAGTGTGCAGGAAACGGTCGAAATAGTTGACGGAGAGAAACGCCGTCAGAGGCTGGAGCCCGTAATAACGTTGCACCTGTAACGACAAATCGAATCTCCGTTAAGCCCGCGACGGTGACCAACTATTTCATCGGGCTCTAGGATTGGAATTCGACTCCAGGGGCGCGCGCTAAACAGTTACAGATCGAATCCCTGCCGCGACCGCCGGGGACGAAGGAGTAAGAATTAGCTGAAGAAACGAAGGGTATTACCTTGAGGATCCACGAGACGGATTCAAACCTCGCGGCGTTGTCGATGGGCTGGAGAGGCCGACGGGAAATGATTCCGGCGAAACCTCTCTCTTCCTCCAGAAGCCTGGCGATGGAATCCTCCAACGGAGATTCGAGATCCGATGCGTACTCAGGCGAGTCGCTTCCGCATTCGGAGAAAACAACGCTGGACTCCTCGCCGCATAGAAGATCGGAGGAGGAGAAGCAGTCGGAGGAGGACATGGACATGCCTAACGAGACGGCCACCACCTCCGCCGTGATTCACATATCTCGTGGGAAAGCCGGCACAATTCCGGTGAGTAGGATCCCCAGTGCCTTCTTCACTTCCCTCCAGTGATAGATAGATAAATATATAGATGGGATGGATATAGGTAAGTCAGGCTATTTTTCTTTTTTCTTATTGCGATTAATTAGTAGAGGTTGCTTAAGTAATTTGAATTGGGGATTGGGTGATTTTATATGTAAATAAATAAGTGGGAAAATGAGCGCGGGTTGCTCTTGGCGCCAGCAGTTGGGGAGCGGGAAGAATGAATATAATAAACATCTGGCAAGGGAGGGAAGGGGAAGGGAGGGCACAGAATATTATAATATAATATGATAGGGCCGGGAGGGCAGGGTAGGGACAAGAAGAGGAGACGTCTCATCGCTCTCCGCTGTCCGCTTCGTCTTCAGTAAATAGCAAGAGCATGCATGCATACATTTATCTCTGACACATTTGACCCTTCAAACCCATCCCATTCCCATTCCCATTCCCACTCCCCTCTACTTTTTTTAATGCCTGGAAACGGATACCCGAAGAGATGTTGGGCCGAGGCTGCATTATTGGGCTTCTCACGAGCCCAACGGGTATCTATATATACAATCAGACTACCCTTTTCAGGTGCCTTCTCGCCGCGAGGCAAGGTTTGCGTCGGAGGTATTTCCTTTTTCCGTTTTCTTGAATGTGTTTTTGCTTGTAATACCCTTTTTGTCGGCGTCGGATTTAGTTATTTGGTTTGATTTTCTGCGATTTGTGAATTTTTGTGTAGAAACTGATGGTAAGATACATGTATACTTGGATTGATTTGCCAGATTTAGAAATCGATCCGGCTGAGTTTAGTCTACGAAACAAGTAGCGAGCCTAAGAAACACACATGAATAGAAGAAGAGAATAATCTGCAAACTGACTGATTCGATAGATGATTTCACTTGCTTTGCGGCGAATCTACACACCAGGTGAGTGTTATTAGGGTTAACAACTGTTAATGATTTTGTTGAAGTGAGTGACTGGAGCTTGTTTGGAGAGAAAATGTGGAATAAGTTGCGGATGATCCTTGTGGATGCAGCTGGCCGAGCTGATTGGCTCTAAGGACAGCCTCTCAGTAAGATTAAACGGCTGCTAAATTTGAACCCGTGGCTCGTAAAACCAGCTCTTGGCCCTGTGAGCTTCAAGGGTCCGAGATAGATTGCGCCACACATCCTTGTTCACATGCCACAAAATGGGTCATTACTTCAGTAGCATTTTTTTGAAAAAAAAAAGGGAGTAAATTGGATGAAGAACGGAAGCGCTGATAAGGGATTCAAAACTTGTAAGTAACTGCATTTCTTGCTAAGAAGTTAAGCGATGGTGGAGTTTGTAGAACGCTCTCAACTTTGCTGTAAGTAAGTCATAATGGCGAGGTCGTTGACTGCGGCACTGGCGCTGGCGAAGTGTATGGCGGTGGATCGGATTTCGGTATCTTCGCCACCGCTTATGCGGTTCCGTGGGGGTTCTATGTCCTGGACATCGATGATGAAATATGCGGTATCGGATCAGGTGCTGCCAGTTGAATCAGCGATACTGGAACTTTCGTCTCTGCCATCTCTGCTCCAGCGGCGTGTCGTCGTGTACGACGGCGTTTGCCACCTGTGTCACTTTGGTAACTAACTGTTCTTCATTCCTCGATGCAGTATGTTTCTTGTGCTTTTTGATATCGCCCACAGTGGGAGAACAAGATACTGTTTGTGTTTACTCGGAAAACGGTGTAAAGTCTTTACCGTCTTGAGGGCGTGCTGTCCGGGGATTTTGCTTAGTCTAGTGTTAGAGTAGGGAGGTGCTCCATTAACACTTCCCTTGTCATGTGGATTGCTGATCTGCAGGGGTGAAGTGGGTTATACACGCTGATAAGGACAGGAAAATTAAGTTCTGTTGTCTGCAATCAAAAGGTGCCGAGCCTTACCTGAGAGCCAGTGGACTACAGCGAGAGGATGTTCTTCGTCGCTTCCTGTTTGTCGAGGGTCCTGGTTCATACCATCAAGGATCTGCAGGTCTGGTGTGATTCTATATCTCCTGATGTCATCTTCTAGTTGCTGATCACCTAACTCCAGGTGTTACAATTTTTTTTACAGCTGCTTTAAAGGTCTTATCCTATCTGCCTCTTCCTTACTCTGCATTACACGGGCTTACGGTGATTCCAGCCCCACTAAGGGATGCTGTTTATGACTACATTGCGAAGAACCGGTATAAGTGGTTCGGGAAGGATGACGATTGCCTGGTCTTGAAGGAGACGGAGTTGTTGGAGCGCTTTGTAGATTGGGAAGAGCTTCTCGAACGGAGCAAAACACACCAGAAGTGAGTAATTCTGACTTTCAGCTTGTGGTTTGGTTCATCTGACTAGAACAAAGCCCTTTGGTCCAAGGCATGGACATGGGAGGGATTACAGACGGACTGTATACGACGATATCATGTTAAATACTAACATCGTCACAGAGCAACAACACTCGCAAGACCATGCTGTCACGTCCCATTGATGCATTTACATGTTTGAGCGTAGCCACCCACACTATAGATAAAGAGGCCTAGTAAAACGCACACGCACCTTGAGCAGCAGGTGTCCGCGGCCGTGTCCCGTCATCAACAGCGAGCAGGCCGCTCATACAACGGAGGCAAAGAAGGGCAGTTCTCATTCATATTTGCATATATCTCCAGTGTGTTGTAATGCGGCAGTTCCATTTTGTACTCACCGAGTATTTGGCAGAACGGCAGCTGATCCTCCGCATGGTTGCACCACCCCGGAAGCCGCGTCGCGTTGTTCTCGAATATCTTGAGCATGTAAGCGTCCCGGATCTACGAGGAGCCAAGTGTGATGATGACAGACAGACAGACGGCAGACAAACGCAGGTGATTGATGTACTAACCGTGAACTCAGTCACTTGAATGGAATCCGAGATGGGAGAGAACACCCCGGCTGCTTTGTACATTGCCAGAACAAACGCCACGCATGTTGTAGACTTGCCGTCGCTGTAAACCCATTCATCCTTCTCAGGGATGGTGAGCAGCTCATCGAAGGTAATGCCCCGCCGTTCCGTCTCACCCAGAATTTCCCTCAGGTCCAGATCCTGAATCAACACCAATGGAGCCAGCTTTCTTTAACTTCAACAGCATCAAGTAACAGCCTGGCATAGGCATGGACTGTGAACTCACCCTGGTTCCAAGTCGCATATTCAGAGCTTCATTCCACATGTTGGCAGCGTATGCTGGCTGCATCCTCGTCCACATTGACATGACAGAAACAACCTGCAGGCCCCCATTAGTTAGTAGAGAGGCATCGCGCCGCAGTATATATAAACCAACAACATTCCTTGGCGAAGAGATAGCTGCGTACCAAGTGGGCATCCAAAGGTGGAGGGTAGTTGTTGCCAACAGTGTCGATCCAACTAAATATCATGTTGTGGTAACCGTACGGCTTGCCAGCCATCTGACGAGCATACTCCCAGGCGGCGGTGCCGTTAAACCTCGCACGCACTTCGGGGTGCAGGGGCAGCAAAGCTATCTGTGGATTTGAGCTATCCTTGAGCGCGAGTTCCCACCACTCGTCCCATGGAAGCAGAGCAATCGTTTCTTCGCCCTGCAGCAGAAAGCATCCGAGGCACAATGTCAACTATGCTCTTGTTTTTCATTGGCAGAAAAGAGTACCTTTTCATTCTCGTGTCCGGATTCACCCACCCAAAGGCCACCATCTTCATCCTTGAGGCACACAGCGGTGTGCCCAGCGAATGCACCCGTGACCCACTTTTCCAGTGTCTCGAATCCACCCCACCGCCCACGAATCTTTGAAACAGCCAAAAAGTCACCACTGTGCACATCTGCAGGATTAATGGTGGAACGCCAAGGAGCACTTCGCTTCTCAAATGTCGCACCCATGTGTCTCTCCAGAAAGGCTAAATTAGCACTTTGGCCCCATCCGGTGTTTGAGAATAAAGGCAAGATATCAACCAAGGAGAGGAGCGTTCCAAGCATTCCTGATGGCATGAGGAAGACTGACAAACCATGCTTCTTCACCTGCCCAGAACGCCAGTTTCAACTATCTCACCATGCAACACCAGTATCAATCTTAAAGCTCTTTCTTACATATTCCAGTTCAGCAGGCTCTTCCCAAGATCCAATGCTCAATGTGTGATCATTTGAAGTGAAGTAGTAGTCCCAGGTCACTCTATAGGGTGTGGCAAACACATACAGATCCATGCACGTCCAGCTATGCGCAGCAGATGTCTGAGGAAAGAAGAAGCAATCAACCCTTGAAAGAAAAAACAGAGGCATACATATGGCCTATTCAATATGCGCAGATTCTCCACGATGCTTCTTTGATTCTGTCTCAACACCCTCCAGATTCTCTCTCAAGATTCTATTCTAGACATAAAAACTGAATCCACAATCAAGGAACAAATACAGATTGACAGCATAAAAACATCATTTTGACACGAAAAATCAACAAAGAATCTTATTTTTGGGTCTTTCTAGAAACACCTAGTTCCAAGTTCCGTTCATCAAAAGTACCCATCCGTCAATCGAACTTAACACAGCTATGTTCAGACATGATATTCTAAAATTCCCATCCACAACTGCAGTGAGATTATAGAACACGAATAGACAAACCGAAATCCGAACGACGCCGCCTCCGATTCCCCTATCGCCATCACCGGTGACCTCGATACTCGCTACGTTGTCAAGAAAACAAGAGCCCTTCCAATTGATTGTCCCATTATCCGGCGTGATGGATCCCACATACTGCGGCAGCAAATCCACAGCAGCGTGGAGGTTATTGAGCACGGGCCATGATATCTCATGCGGTAAAACCGGAAGAACATCTTGCACTATGAAGGGCAGCTTAAAAGCATCCCCCAATTCAATTCCTCCACCTAAGAACCCTAGAAAAACCGCAAGTTGCAGCAACAAAATCTTTCCCTGAGAAGAAAGCATCGCCGTTGCTGCCAGGAGGAACGACCCCAGTCTTCAATCTATTTCATCCACCCCGATCTTTCATGCCTAACCTCCCCTATTTTTGACGCTGTTCATTTCAACTTTGGACACGTCTCGTTAAAATTTACATTATTTTTTCCTAATCTTTCTAACAAAAAAAAAAAAAAAAATCCTCTTTTGATAATTTTCGAAATATTTTTAAATTTGACGTAACAAAATCCGAAATAGAAAATGCATTACCGAACTGGGTCTGGGACTGGGAGCCCTATCCCATCAACGGACAAAATTGCAGAGCAGCATCCACGATCGACGGCCGTACTGCATCCACAGACAAATCCAGTGGAGAGTTAAATTGGCTTGCAGTTCGAGGATGGTAACAAGCCTGTTATCGCAAAAACGTCATTGTAGGATACCGGAGATCCCCACCTCGGCGAACCGGAGTGGATATCAGAATCTCGAGTATTATCCCATATGCTCTTTTGCATAATACCAACAGAAGAAGAAGATATCGCCGGATTCGCTTTTCGAGATCTTGTTCTTTTGAGAAGAAGAATAAGAAATACTTTCAATGGAGAATGATTTGGTGGGTGAGTGAATCGTGTAGACATATGGGGCCTCCTCCGCAGTCTGATTCGCATGGATCTCGTTTCCTTCAATATATAGTCCCACCCTTCTCTGCATCGTCTTCTTCTTGGGGATTCTTCGTCTGGGCACTTGAGATTGATGCTGAGTATGGCGAAAAATGAAGCCTTTTGGCGATTGGGTCAGAGCGAGGGGACTTCCTCTCCTTCTCCCCACGGGGAATCAGAGAAAGCTGTCCATGTTCTTGCTGTGGATGACAGTCTTGTCGACAGAAAAGTCATTGAACGCTTGCTCAATATCACTTCCTTCAAAGGTGCGGGTGTCAGCGTCACAAAAACACATACCTCTTTCAGCTAGTTTCCTCCATCCCTGTTGCAGTTTTTTGAAATTTTTGTGGGTTTTGCTGCAGTTACTACTGTGGATAGCGGGCGGAGGGCTCTGCAGTTCTTGGGTTTGGATTCAGATGGAGATGCAATTGGTCTTGATGTAAGAAAAGTGGATCTGATAATCACGGATTACTGCATGCCTGGAATGACCGGCTACGATCTACTGAAAAAGATCAAGGTTGAATATGAACGAATGACTTGCACCAATTTCTCAAGCTTCTTGTCTTTCTAAACTGTTGTTTCCTTCGTCTGATCTGTCTAGGGCTCCTCTAATCTTCGAACAATTCCTGTTGTCATCATGTCATCTGAAAATGTGGTAGCCAGAATCCACAGGTGAAAGAACGTGCTCGAAATCTGCAGCAGAAACTCTTCATTTGTCTGCGATGTAACAATAACGACTTCTGTTTGTTCTGAACCAGATGTTTAGAAGAAGGTGCTGAAGATTTCATTGTGAAGCCTGTGAAACTAGCAGACATCAAACGACTGAAAAAAGCCATGTTTGGAGAAGGCTGTAGGGCGCAAATAAAAGCACAAGACAGTGCAAGGCCATCGTCGTAAAAAAAAGATCACCGGAGTGGAAAAAGGCTGGTTTTTTCTTCTCAGAGAACACGTCACAAACACTTGGTGGGAGAAAGAAGCTAAGGACAGTAGGCGGAATCCGACGGAACATCACTTAAGCTCCCTTCTTCGCCGGTGAAAAATTCCGACGGCGTCCACTTCGATTCGCATACAAACTCGAATCCCTTTGTATTAACGGATTTGCGGGGTAGGAAATGGCCTTAATGGACGATTCACAATACTGAATCCAAACCAAATGACTGTTCTCTGCTCTGGGGACTGGAATCCAAGAGTAATCTGGGATCATCTTCGGCGAATTCGCCTTCTCCAGTATCTCCGAGAGCGTTTCGGTGCTCAGTCTGCCGGCAACCAGTGAATAGCTGAAGCCCAGCCCATTCATTGATGAGCAGGCCCGATTCAGAATGGGTACAAGTAGGAGAAGGCCGCTCGACTCTTTGATTTCATGGAGTCGGCTTCGGTTGGTGGTATCCGTCGGATTTGAGATTCCAGTGGTGGGTTCCTGACTGCAACTTCCCCTTCGAGGAGGGAGAAAGTGAAGCCGGTGGTTCGGGTGACGGATTGGAAAATTTCAGGTCTTCGTTTTTGGCATGGCGTTCATTAATAACGTGAGCACTGAGGAATTTTCCGAGATGCTCATTCAGTACCGTTTTTCTACAGTCATAGCAATGAACAACAATCACACACGAAAGCAAGTCGACAAAAAGTAGTGGTTTTACAGGGTCAGTACAGAAACATTAGGAAGAGCCATGATGCTGCAAAAAGAGGGAGAATGGGGAGATGAGAGAGGGCATTGTATCCTGAAGATTGTTGAGGAGCAGGTGGACGAGACCTGGAGATCAGAACTTCCCTTGAACACGAGTAGTTGCATCTGCTGGGACGAACAACTCTATAAACACCATTCTGTGCCAAAATATAGACATCGTTTCTGTTGTCTTCTCCAAAAGAGAATATCAACTGAAGAACAGGAAGAGTGCTGTTTGGGACCAAGGCACATGCGATGGGGGAGTCTCCTGCACAAGTGAATGGTACGTCTGTGGCAGTGAAGTTTCCGCTGCCACTCGGTGTCTCCGGCGCCGCCCAGATGTGATTGGAGTACAGATCGGCGTACAGGTAACTGCCAAGCATCATAAAATGGTTTTAAGATCCCAGCTCATCAGGAAGACACATGGAGAGGTGTAAAGGGTCTCGTTCTTTCATGTTTACCTTCCGGAGACACATGGATCAGCTTGTGAACGATACATGTATCCACCAACAATGGCTGCAGAGCCTAGTCTGTTTATCTGGGAGTGGCTGTAACCCAGAATCGGAAGGATGGGATCTATGCTTTGAGCAGAAGTGTGGCCTCTAGAAATACTGCGGTTCTGAGAAGAAAGAGGTCCTTCAAATACACCCCAGCCATAGTTTCCTCCCTTGTAGATGAGATCAACTTCTTCATACAGATCCTGAATTAACATCACAGTAAGAACACAAAGCAACTTGTTTCAAACAGTAAGTTAATGGCAGTCATCAACTGCATTAAGAATTGAGGAATTTAACCTGGCCAATATCGCCGCAGAAGAAGTAAGAAGGCCTTTCTGAGTCCAAGCTGCATCTCCAAGGATTTCTGAAACCATAGGCCCATATTTCTGGTTCCATTTGGTTGTCATCTGAATACGGGTTATCTTGAGGAACAGAATAGTTTCCCCATCTCCGTAGCCTTTGTAACTCATCTTCACCTTGAAACCAACGCAGGTTTATCACTCAATAGATGCTACAGACACAAGACTAATGATCAAGATCAAGATTTCGATGGCCCTGGATACTTACTGGGAATATTGTCTATGTCAATTCTCATGATCTTCCCGAGTACAGACCTTGTGTTCTGTGCAAAATTGTACGGATCTCCTCTACCTCCCCCATCTCCCATCATAAAGTACAGATATCCATCAGGACCGAAAAGAATTTGGCCACCATGGTTTGCTGAAAAGGGTAACCCCAGGGTAAAAATCCTTCTTACTTCTGTTGCACTTGCCTGAAAGTAATGAAAAGGGGCTTAATCCAAAGATATGTTTTTCTTCACTTACTGAACAAATCCAGATAGAAAAATGTTTACCGTTGAAGAATTTGAAGCAGTTCCATTGACTGTGTACTCAGCTATAACAGTGTGATATCTGCACGGTTGTTCTCCGGGGGTAACAAGCTCCGATGGATCACAATTTACATCTGAATTGCAGGCGCATCGTCCCCTGCAATTCGGGTTCGTTTCTCTGTCGCAGTTGAACGAAGCGAAGAAGCGGCCGTTTCTTACGAAGTTGGGATGAAATGCCAGCCCCGTCATTCCAAATGTTGTGTCGAGATGAACTTGATCAGACAAATCAACAAACAGGCTGGATTCCTCTAATCCCATTACATATCCTGAATCTTGTCCAGGTATTACGCCAAGGTAAACTTTGCCGCTGAGTGTCGAGAAGAAAGCTCTGTCTGATCCATCTGGATGAGGAATCAAATTGATGTAAGCTCCATCTGCAATCTTCTCGAGGCACAAACCTCTTGGCGGAGAAACTGTGTTTGTTACGTTGAGTGAAACAGGTCCGCCATTGAAGCAAGTGGAATTCGCGTCTGGGTTTGTACCAAAAGCACTGCAGAAATCGGATTCCGATTGCCAGAAATCCGTTAGCCTCGATACCGTTGCGTTACGAGAGACTCGAGCTCTAGTCTGCAATGCCGGCGCGAAGGGTGAATTCGATATCAATGCATCCCTGCAAGAACCCCAAACCGTTGAGCAGAAGCTCGAATTTGAATTCCCAGTTGCGGAGTTGCAGAGAAACGGCAGAGGTCTGAGACTTGATTCCGCGTCGAACAATTGTGCAGCAAAGGGGTCACAACGCTGAGGTGAAACGCGAAAAAGTTCAGATCTTGATCCTCTCAAAAAACCTGGGATTCAGATAACTTACAGCGCATATAACTGATTTAACAGCTGCAGCGCAAGCTGAATCAGAAATATTCATCGCCAGAAACTCCCTCTCAAGATCTCTGTCTTCTGATAAGCTGCAGCAAGCATTCCCACTGTAACGGCAAAAACCCAGACGGCCATTCACTCTACTTGGTGCGCCTACACAACCAAATCGAAGAAATGAATACACGAAGTTAGGAACAATCAGTGCCAAAAAAGCAAGCTTACCCAAGTCATTGCACATGGGAAGTGAAGAGCAGAGTGGGAACATGAGCAGAAAGAAGAGTAGGACATTGCTGACTCCTTTCTCCATTCTCAAACTCCAAAATGCAGAGAGTAGCAGAAAAAGATGGAATATATATTGCAATTTCTCAAACAGTTGAAATTAGCAATTCACCCCTTGACAATTTTGACAACTACCATCTGAAAGCCCAGCGCAGCAAAATGATCCTCACAAAAACCCATTGAAAAAGGTGGAAAATTTAATTTGAATAAGGAGTTGGCAGTTGGGGACCTGAAATTGGAGCGAGAGCTTTGAAGAACAGGTCGTCTGGGTCTCAAAAGTAAACGTGGGTGGCCCGTTGGCGAGGACTTCGTCTATCGTTCACACCTCCATTTGACCTTTTCAAAAGATTGACTCTTTGTGCGTCAAATCTGCTAGCAAACTCGCAATTGCTGCCCCCACCCTCCACTTACGCGCGACAGCATCGAAACCCACTATACACGTCCCTGTATTTCTTTTTCTTCCCCATTATCGAGTCTTGATTGACCTATGAGCCAACGATGAGAAAAAACACCATTGACAAGTACGGGAGCTTAGGTGGAAGGATGCAGCGTCACCACTAATGGGCCTTCGCCCTACTCAAAAGACGGCCCAAATAGTATTGCATTATATTTTAGAAACTAAAAAAAAAAACCATAAATACACTTCTAGAAACCGTTCTATTTCAGTTTTAAACACTCCTACAGAGAGCAAGACAAGACGTGGAGGGTACCTCAAGGTTTCCGTTACCAGACATCTTTGCAAGAACACGAGCCATCTTTGAAGTGGTGGAACCGCAACCGGTCCCTCATTACAATCTCCACGTTGAAATGTTCAGACACGAGCTTTGTGAAACTATGGCAATCTCTGCAGACACCCAAGTTCTTGAACATCCGGATAGTTGTGTTTGACTTCGATTCCATGATGGCGAAAGCAATCGCCAGTTTCTCACTGTGAAGTCTGAGTGAATCCTCCTTTCCCTCTTCACCTTCATCAACTAAATGTGCCTGTGACAGATCCGGAACGTACCCATGGAGCCTTAGTCTTTCCTGTATTTCATTCAGAAAGAGGTAGATCTCTGTACGCAGCGGATGAGTTGTGTCTCCTGCAAAGAACTCATGGGCAACACCATCGACTTCCACAGATGTACATCCCGGTTCCTTATCCACACTCCTTTCAGTCATCAGCTTCCGGACAATGCCAACCTCGTTCCACCTTTTTGCGGATGCGTAGACTCTTGAGAGGAGGACATAAACCCCACTGCTGGGATTCTCTTCAGCTGCCATGATCTGTTTTGCCATCTCTTGGCTGAGGTCTAAGCCCATGGTCTGTTTACAGCAAGCATTGAGTAAGCTTCTCCATATCACTGCATCAGGCTTAATTGGCATGCTTGATGTGATATCTAGAGCTTCATCCATATGGCCTTGGCTTGCTAAAAGGTTGATCAAGCAGCCGTAATGCTCCAAAACAGGCTCAATCTTGTAGCAGTTCACCATAAGATTAAAGTACCTACGACCCTCATCAACCAGACCTCTGTGACTGCAAGCGCTCAAAACACCAAGAAAGGTAATGGAATTAGGTTTTATTCCTTGATCGATCATCCGATCGAAGTATCTGAAGACACTCTCTGCCTCTCCATGAGCTGCTAACCCCAAGATGATGGAGTTCCAAGAATTGACGTCGCGTTTGCTGATGCCCTGAAAAACCTGTACAGCCATTTCTAAACAACCACACTTCCAGTACATCTCTACCAATGATTTCTTCAAAAGAGTCTCGGATTCCGCAAAAGCATCACGATTACGCAACACAAATGTGTGAAGCCACATACCCATAGATAATGACCCCAAACCAGCACATGCATCTATCAAGCTTTGCATTGTGTAGCCATCTGGATCGAAGGATAGCTTCATCTCTTGATACATTCTCAAAGCTTCTTCAAACTCCCCCATCTGCACCATTGCATCAATAATCACATTCCAAGAGACTGCGCTTCTTTCCGACATTTTGTCGAACACTTTTCTTGCACTCTCAGAACATCCACATGAAAAGTAGAAATGGATCAAACTGTTGTTCACAAAAACATCAGCGCTGAACCCACGTTTCACAACATGCGCATGAGCTTGCATTCCTTCGGTTAGGGAAAATAAATAAGCGCAAGCCTTAAGAACAAGGGGAAACGTATGCTTATCTGGATGTAAGCTCTCTTGCTCCAAGAGCTCCCTGAAAAGACAAAAAGCTTGTTCCTTGTGCTCTTTGCTGTGCGCATAGGCTCTGATTGCATTGTTATAAATGAAAGTACTGCGATTTCGAATCGGAATTCGTTCAAAAAGCAGCAGTGTGTAGGCAAGATCATGCAAGGCGGACAACTGGATAAGCCTGCTATAAAGAAACAGGGTATCGGGACACTTGTCCAAAGGTTCTTGAACTGTACGGAGGACTTGAGCATGTATTTGTTTGAGGTGAATTATGGGAATTGATTCAGATGTAGTCAGTAACTGGAAGTGGTAATCGCGGCGGAGGCTGCCGACGGCGCGTGGCGCTCCCGTCACAGGCAATCCACTGACCATTCTAAAGCATTCACAACGATGGGACTAAAAATGTTATCTATTTCTCCATGGCCCAGTTGTCCAGCTGCAGTAAAAACACAAGAGTAGATTAACGAATAGCAGCAGTTTTATTGCGGTGTATGAATTAGACAATGCACGTCAGCTAGGTAGAGAGCCATGACATGAGCCCTTGGCTGCTGAGCGGAGAATTTGTGGTTAGAGCTCATGTTGAAGCATCCTCGTCCCCAGTTGCCCGTCTGCTCAGGCGCCCCAGCTCCATTTTTTCTGATCATTATGCCTTCATCGCCCATTCAAGACTCTCCTGTCAGCGTCGAGAACATCACCCATAAAAAAGAAAAAAACAAAGCAAGCTTCGAATGTGTAACGCATTCCCCGCTCCAAAACACCACATCCCTATACCGAGAACTGGGTGGGAATCACAAAAAACCAAAACCCGAACAGGCTCAAAATTACCTCTAAATTACTCACTGTCAATCGCATTAAAAAAAAAGCTCCCGCACAATTCACATCATCAAACCCTAGATTTACAACCGACAATCACAACAATACATTCCAACCTCCCCAGCAATCAATTCAAAAAAATAAATCCGTGTCAGGGGCGCCAATTCTCAACCGCAATATCCCCGATCGCTCCCTAGCTACAGTCCATAACTTAAAGGCTTTGAGCCCGACGTGGGACAGGCCCATTATCGTATGGCCCATTCGTGAAAGTGATGTTACACGTGGAGCAGATACAGCCGTGGAGATGGACCACGTTCGCACGATCTCTGCCGTCTACCAAAAACGCTTCGGGTGCGGCGCGTGCTTCAACATTTATTTTACGGGGCAATGAAATCAATAAATTAATAAACTTTTGGCAGTATATTATATTTATTGCGTCAAATTAATGAAAAAAAATACAAAAATAGTGTGTAGATATTACCATTTTTTATTGGCTGGCCACTGTGCTCACGAATGGGTCGAAGGTATGGATGGATGAGCAGCAGTTGTCAGGATTGCATATGTAAATATTTTGTTGTCCTTTTCACTTGTCAATTATATGTTTTTTTTTTTTTTCCTATTGAAGCATGCAATGTCCCAATTAATGCTTTAAATAGGATAATCCAAAATGAAGCCATCCAATTGCAGCTAGCTCTTGTCACCCAATTGCAGGAGTGCTTCTTCTATGTATCCTTTTTTTCCCCCAAAATCTGATCTGAATCCGTTTTAATTAAATGCTCCTTTTCACCCATGGACAGTGCAAATCCCACCATCAATTTAAAATCATTTTTAGATCATAATTGAATGGGGGTGATGATTGTGTTTTTGGGTATTTAAAATAATGTTTTGAGTAATTTGAAAAATGTGGCTGGGTTCAAAAAAAGTCAATAATAAACAAGAAAGAAAGGGAAAAAGGAGGGCTTTTTTGTTGACTTTGTGGGCTGGGTGCTCCCCATTTTTCCTCCTTTGTAGGGTAGATTGATTCCTTTACCCATTCATCGGTTTCGCGTTCAGACAGGACAGGAGCCCCCTCCCTAAAAATATCTCCTTCTCACGGAGATGGCGCAATGCATGGCATGGTGCACATGTTGGTTTCATCTTATGTTATGCCCACCTCCGAAATCGAATAACGGTAGGGTACTAAGCCGATACAACGTCACATTTTTAATTAAAATGACATTTTTATTTTCTATTTATTCTCCACATTGTGAACTCCAATATATTTTTCATAATTAATTAAAAAACACAAGTTTGAAAAATGTGTTAATTAAAAAATCGGCGAGATATTTTGAGTTTTATTAGGTTAATTGTAAGCACAGTTGTGTGGGGTACCGGGAAGAAGGGATTTTGGTGATCGCTCGTTCTTACAATTTACAGACGACTGTACGGAAGTGAAATTGAAAATCAGTAGTGCCAGAACCAGGTGCCCTGCTTCTGAACGGGGAATCCAAGATTACAGCAATTCGGCTGGAGATCATCGTGTGATTCCAACTCAAGCTTCGGGAAGAAGGGATGATGCAGCAGAACTTTACACGGGGTTTCGTCCTCTTCTTCTTGCGAGTACTCCTCCGAGTCACCACAATGCACGCTGTCCGAATCCACAACATCGGAACTCGCCGCTGCCGGTGTCACCTCCTCCGCCGCCTTCTCCAGCGGGGAAATTTGATCAGATTTCTCTTCCTTGGTCTCCCTTTTTTCTCCCACGCCCGCTTTCCCGGTTAGGGATTTGATCTGGGCACGGAAAACGTTACCATTTACAACAACAAGGAGAACAACTGAGATCAGTCCGTGTTTGAGTCTGTGGTTACCTCGTTTCTCATTTCCTCGTTCTCCTGGAAAAGCTTAACGTAATCCGCTTTCAATTTCTCATAGCTTGCTTTTAAACAAGTGTAATCTTTCTCCAGGAGCTTGGTTTTATATCTTGCTCTTCTGTTCTGAAACCAGATTGCAACTTGTCTGGGCTGTAAACCAGCTTCTTTAGCAAGCTGAGCTTTCCTCTCTGGCTCAAGTTTGTTCTCCAGCTCGAAGCTTTTCTCCAGAAACTGAACTTGCTCCGGTTTCAAGCGTCGTTTCTTCTGCAAACCACCGCCATCGTATTCCTCACCGGAATTCTCCATTTTATCAACATCCCCCCCTTGTTGCACATTTCTCAAAATCAGCGCGAATGTCTTCAAATAGAAAAAAAAAAAAACAACAACAACAAATCACGAGAAGAGAGCAGAAATATTGATCTTTTACCTTGAAAAGAAGCGACCCAGAGAGGGGGGTCACAGGAAGCGTTCTCGCTCTTGACGAAAACGGTGTCAGACGCAGAGCAATCGTAAACTTCGGTGACGTTTTCCATTGATTTTCCAGAAAGATGGTAACTTTACAGTGAAAATTATCGAAAACGATGACGTTGATGAAGTGAAACGAGTTTAGGGAAATGCAACAGTTCTCGCCATGGATGTGAAGCAGACACCCATCCGTTTGCAGAGGCGGAAAGTACGGAGTTATCTTTTTACTCAGGCCTGGAAACGGAAAACAGCGGATGGGTGAGGAAGATGAGAAAAGAGAGATTCCGCGAGTGTGAAGAAGGAAGAAGATGAAGCTCCAGGCAGAATATAACAGAGCAGCTCGTTTCTTGCGGGAAAGAAACTCAGGATGTGAAATTACGCATTTAGCTCTCCGATCCCCCCTCACTGGATTTAGCTCGTAAATCCAAATAATATTAATTTTAGGAGAGAATAATCTAGAAATGCTCTAAATAATTCCATAAACAGCATCAAAAAACCAACTGGAGTAAAAAAAAAAAAAAACAAATGCGCGGCGGCAGCTTGTAAAAATAAAATAAAATGAGGGAAAAAGCAAAGGGGTAAAAAGGGAAAGAGGGGGGAGGAAATAAGAAATGACAAGTTGGAAGAAAAACAAGGGCAAGAAGCAGTCCAATCAGTCGGCATCAAATTGCCAGCTCTGCGCCCCCTTTAGAATTTAGGGCTTTTCTACCAACTCTGATGAATGACGTAGCATCCAAAGCAGCCAATCAGAAACCCCCACCTGTCCTCTCTTTCTTCCCCTTTTGCACATCAAAAGTTAATTAAAATCTCTCTCTCGATCTCTTGTTTTCTTCTCATATCAACAAAAAGCGTGAAATGGCTGAAGTTGGTGATGGAATAGAGATAAGGAGACGTCCCAAAATACAAGTATTATATTCACGTTTTTGCATGCACAAGCCAGTAAGTAGGTAGAATAATTTTTTTTACGTATATAGAAATTAAAATGATAAAGTGTTTTAGGGGGGGATGTGGATGGAACGGAATGAGAAGCCAAGAGCTGCCTCGGTACTTGTGGCGAGTGAATGCGGAGGAGGGGCGCTTCCCTGATTTAATTTTCTATTGGCTGGCCCACATTCGGTTTTATAGGTCGCTGTCTGGGCCCAGTGTTGGATTTCTTCACATGTCCTGTCCCCCTCGCCTCGCCTCGCCTACCACCACCGGATCGACGGCTGTTTTGCTGCCACTGCTGCTGCGAATCATTCCTAATGGGCTGGGCCGATTTACGGCGACCGTGGGAACGGGGCCCAACTAAAAGGGAAAGGAAGGAACTAGGACAAGGGTACTGATGGTTGGTTAGTAATGGATTGATTGATGCGAAGTGAAGTTTGCTGGTATTCCGACATGCCGCCGCCGTCTTGTTTCAAATCAACATGGGAAGGGAATGGAATTGGAAGCCAAGGGTTGGTTGTGCGTTCCTGGAGAAGCGATGATCCTCACTGTCGTTGCGGAAATTTGCACTCTTGTAATGTATGTGTGCTTCAGGCATTCCAATGTGAATGTGAATCCCTCTTTTCTTGAGCAGCGCAGTGATCTCTTCGCTTCTCTGCTCTGCCAATGTTGACCCCAACTCCCATGTGCTTTTTCAGTTCTTGAGGTGGGGGTAGGTGTAGGATGAATTCTTTGGTGTGATGTGATACGATTTACTCTTCGCAGCATAATTTTACTGGCAAATTTTGAAGCTCCAGCATAAATGGTTCACAAAGGGTTATTGCTACAATAAAGAGTGAGCAAAGTGACAACTCTCCAATGTTGTTGATATAAATCAACAGTTTGCCTTATTGGGGGAAAAAAGAATGCATCGCATTTTCAGGAGCACTGCACCTCAAAGTTTCATGGCTTAAGAGCTAAAGCTAGTCCAATCTTCGCGCTTTTCTCAATGGCTCTGGTGTCCACTTCGCCTGAAACTGTGATCAGAGACTTGGGGCGGAATTCATGCTGGATGAGAGCGCTGGCTTTACCATAGCTGTTTACTCTAGCCTTCACCGTCGTCAGAGGATCAAGAAGATGCTGCGTACCAATATTCAGTGTGTTTTCATTGGTTGAGAAATTGTGAGTAAACTCAGCTCCAACTGCAGTGTTGGTCAAGGGGCTAACTGTGTGGAAGTATGATGCGGTTAGGTTTTCACCCTTGTCATTCCTGCATGAAGATGAGCCCAAGAAACATGTATCAGTATTTGATGGTGCCCCGGAGTGGGATGACATGCTGTGTGATTTTCTGCAAGTTACATACAGGATCAATGACGCAATCAAATCAGCTTTGGTGAAGCTGAGCCCTGCATTGTACTTGGTAAAATTCCCAGTAGCCGTGTCAAAGGAGACGTCAGTTCCAAAAGAGAGGGTTGGACTTCCAGCAACGCCAGAGAAGTTGACAACTGGCTTTGCTGTCAGCCCAAGGCTGGTCGTAATTCCAGCATACTCATGAAAATACTGAAGTTCCACCTGTGGCCAGAAGTTCAACATAATGAAAGTATCAACATTCTGATAACAGTGGATTGTCCTCAAGTGCCTTGGAGGAAACCATGTAAACAGTATCATCAAACAGGCTTGACTACAAAAGGGAAAATCACCTTCCCAGATTTCGGGTCTGGTGCATTGAAGCTAATGATGGCCTTCACTCCAGGAGCAGGCTCATCAACAGTGACAGTTGTTTGAACCTGAATGAGAAGACATTTTATACTTGTGTACGTGGCAAACACAAGGTACACATATCACAAGAGAATTTTCCAAGTATCCTGTAGCGGTCTGAAGACAGTACAATACCTTAGAGTTAAGATCAACTTTTACATCAGTGGTGATGTTCTTCTGCTTCAGTTGGGTGCTAATATCAGCGAACAACAGATCACCCTTCTTAAGCCCAGATGAAGTAATCGACTACACAAACCGAATACAACAGCAAAATCAGTATGCTCTTAAAGCTCGTTCTAGCTTTTTCCACTGACAATGACTATACTTCTGCACACTTTCTACGGTTTACGCAGAAATACACAAACGTCAACAAATGCCAACGTAAAACCCGTTAATAAGCTCATCAGATATCCTGACATCATATACCATCCAAGTAAAGACACCCGATACGTTCAAGCGTCTAGAGAACCCTAAATGCATGAGCCAATAAAGTAAAGCTACAGAGAAAGAAAACAATCCAATAGTAATAAAAAGACAATGCAATTACTCAAATCAGAAATAGTTCAACTTAAGAGCACTAAAGCAGCCTAATATCGAAAAAGAAAGCCTTTTTCACAAGCCCCGTGATCTGGGGCGACGTTCATTTCAAAAAACGAAAACCTAAGAAAGAAACAGAATCACCAACCACCCCGCTTGAAGTGTAGGTTGTGAGGGTGAATTTGTGGTCTCCCTGATAGTCCTTGTAGAGAAGATCTGAGAAAACCCATAGCAAAGCATCAAATCATTTCCCCCTCGATTGCCCCTTTACCAAGTTTCAAGAAACAACAGCGGCACATGCTACGAATTCAAACCGATAGATGAAAAAATTCACCTCTGGCCTTCTTTCCAATATCAGAATACAGCCCTGTACTCTTCACGTACACCATTTTCGTTCTCGCCGAGATGTGTTGAGAAACTTTTCTACAGACAACCACACAACAGAAGACTGACTCTTCCCCTCGTGTTGGGTTTCGGAATTTTATTCTCCTTTCTCTAATTTCCTTTTTTCGTAGTATCGTATTTCCAACAGAATATTCCCATTGTGGATCTCCGGTGGCTCGGGCCCGATCTTCTGGATCGGCCCAAGTGTAGTCCAATGAGCCTTCGGCTTTTCCCACAACATAAACCGGCCGGATCTTGTGATCTTATTGGGCTGTCATCACCCAGCCATTTCCCGCGCCGTGTCGTCGCCTGTTCCTCTCCGTTCCCATCATGCCGATCGAAACCCTAAGACATTTGAGGAAATCGGTTCTTCTTGATGAAGAAAGCTACGTCGCCGCCACTGAAAAGATCATCGAGCGCAACTTCTCCCCATAGATTTCCAAGTTAAGTGATCACCTCGATTGGTTGCAGGCGGTTCGAACCCAGGATCCCCTTATTTGCGAGACACAGCTTGAAAGATGCCGTCTGCGCCAGAAGCTTCCTTGCGCGAAGCGCCTGTTGCCGCTGGCTTGTGTTGTTTACGGGATGCTTCTCTTACACCCTCCTTCACTAATGACAAGATACAAAATTGCGAGGGATTGCCAAGGTGATGGCTCTGGTCGTGGCTATATGCATTCTTTGACAGCTTAGGGACTGTGCTCCATGCTCTTTACCAGTCTTTATGGTACTGTATCTCCATTTCGCTTCTAGAGCATGTTCTACAATACATTACATGGACGAGGACTGAAAAGTTGCTCAAAAGCTAAGTTACATAGAACGACTTCTGGGAACATTCAGAGCTAAATAGCAACTGCAGGAGGAGAAGGTAGAGGTAGTTGGTTCACAGGGAATGCTGGCCTCTCACAAGTCGAGTTTCTGGTGGATCGATCCAGCCTCTCACAGGTTGAATTTCTAGCAGATCGATCGGGCCTCTCACAAGCCGAGTTCCTCACAGACCGATCCGGCCGCTCACAAGTCGAGTTTCTCGCAGACCGATCCGGCCGCTCGCAAGTCGAGTTTCTCGCAGACCGATCCGGCCTATCACAAGTCGAGTTTCTCGCAGACCGATCCGGCCTCTCGCAAGTCGAATTTCGCGCAGAACGATCCGGCCTATCACAAGTCGAGTTTCTCGCAGACCGATCCAGCCTATCACAAGTCGAGTTTCTCGCAGACCGATCCAGCCTATCACAAGTCGAGTTTCTCGCAGACCGATCCAGCCTATCACAAGTCGAGTTTCTTGCGGACCGATCCAGGGGTTGGAGCTCTTCGAGTTTCGCCAACACATCGGTCATTCGCGGCCGTAGCTTCCGGTCATGGTTTATGCATTCGGAAGCAATCGCAGCGGCGGCGAAGGCAGCCCTCTGAGAGTACTTACCCTCGAGCCGAACATCCATTATTCGAAACAACTTCCTTCTGTCTGCTAAGTACACTGCGGCCCAGTCCACCAAATTCTGCTCATCACCAACCTTTGATTTGTCGATCGCAGGACGGCCGGACAGCAACTCCAACAAAACGACTCCGAAACTGTACACGTCGCTCTTCGAAGACAATCTACCTGGTTGCAGACACTTTTGTTAGAAGATGAGCCCATTAAAACCAAGGGGCAAGCTTCAGTTCTGTAACCTGTGGCAACGTATTCAGGAGCAGCATAGCCCTGTGTACCCATGACTTGAGTTGACACATGTGTTCTGTCCCCTTTCGGACCGGCCTTCGCCAAACCGAAATCCGATAGCTTGGCATTGAATTCCTGCATTCACCAAAGCGGTCTCAATATCAAATGTGCTCATACATGGCACAAGAATGAGGGTGAAATGGATGATATCTCAGATCATCCAATAGAACTACCCCATCAAGAAGAATGTTGGACGCCTTGAAATCTCTGTATATGACTTGCTCTTCAGCTTCATGAAGGAAAACGAGCCCACGAGCAGCGTCAGTGGCGATCTTGATCCTAGTAGCCCACGACAGGGAATGGCTACCTCCTGGAAAAAAAGAGTGTTATCTTTCACAAACTTAGGGGATGAACGTATGGAAAGGCTTGCTATAAGGATGCATACTTCGGAACAAGTGGTTTTCGAGGCTTCCTCGAGGCATATACTCGTAGACGAGAAGCCGGTTTTCTCTCTCAGAGCAGTATCCTATGAGCTTAACCAGATTTGGATGGCGAAGTTGTCCCAGATAGTTCACTTCTGTCTGCACAAGTACAGCACAGTCAGAAGAAAAGGGCTAACAGCAGCAACCAAGGCATCTAGAGGACAAGTACCAGCCATTCTTTGTGGCCCTGGAACCCTTCAGGCTTCAGCTTCTTCACAGCAACGATCATTCCACTTCCAGGCCTCACAGCATTCAGCGTACGCTCATCAATCCATCCTTTGTAAACGTACCCGAATCCGCCTTCGCCGAGGAGGCCGTCCGGCAGAAAGTTTCGAGTTGCTTTCTTTAGTTCGTTAAAGGAGAAGGGTTTCAGATTGATTGATGACAAGAACTCAGCCTCTGATCTTGGAAAAGGAAGGCTTTTGGGTATTTTTTTCTTCTTACTTTCGTCTGCAATGATTTTCCTACATTCCAAGGTAGTGATTCCGGTTGAAGGAGCGGATGACCTGCTTGATATCTTATCGATTCTTGAACCCTCTAAGAGAAGAAAAAGGAATGAAGAATGAATATGTGGCAAAAACAAGCAGTACTTCACTAAAGCGCTTATCCAAGGGAAAAACTCCTACTGAAGATACTCAGGATCAATTGGCAATCTCAGAAAACCAGAACATATAACACAGGGTATCTCCTCTTTCAGGCAATCAGTTACATTGTACTACACAAGAAACAGACCAAATTCAAGAACCTTTACTCCAATGTAGGAAGAATAGGAGAAGAAGAGTACCAGACGCGGAGCTGAGAGTTGCATCAACTCTTGCAGACAACACAAGGCAATTTCCCATATCTGTTACCAGAGCAAGCAACTCCAACGGACTGGGTCAACTACTGAAGAAGTCCCATGAAAAAGAAGGCGTGTCCGAGACACGACAGAGGCTTTGTAATAGCCGAAGCGTAAATGCGAGCAACATAAATATTCGGGATGTTTCCCTTCCCCTCGCAAGAAAAAACCACGCCTCAAGCCCCACCACAGTGACCCCTTCATGATCCCCCACTTTTAACTAGTAAAGCATTTGTAAGAATACCCACCAATCCAATACCCCAATACAACCAATGATCCGTTTACTTTTTTTTATCATCCATTCTGAAAGATTTCACCTTTTTTTGTCCTGCACATCCGTTTTAGATGTCACCCCACCTCTGTGGAAAACCAAGACCAACATAACTGAGGATGGGTGTAAAAGTAAATGCTAAATGGAATCCACTGGATTGCCCAGCAAAGTAACAGGACAAAATCTTCCCTCGTTCTTTTCATATGAACAGTGCTTCCTTATCCACTCATCCCCCCGCGTTTCCATTGCTTCCTGCATCCTTTTTTGGTCTGTAAACAAACCCGAGTGAAGTGCTTGTAGAAGTTGGCGGTTAGAGAAACCAACATCCGTGCGATCACTGAAACCCATAGCGCCGTCCTTAGAGGAGAGAGCACTGATTGGCGTCATCAAGCACCTATGGTTGAAATAAGTGAACCCTACATCCCATTGAAGGGGTCGGCAGTGGGCTGCCTGCCTGCATATTAATACCTCTTTATTGCTTGAACGAACGCATTGCCGGTATCGGAATTGATAATGGAGCGGATGTTTCATTTATAATGCGCCAAATCCCGTGAACTTCAGATCTCCACCCACCTCATTCATTGCCATTGCCATTGCCATATCCTCTTCCCAAGTAAATTAAATTATATTTATTTTTTTACTTTTTTTGACGGTAAAAATAGTCAGATTTACTTCTACGAGCATATCGTATAGAATATGAAATATCGACCCCTTTTCAAGTGTGGATTTATTTTTACTTCTACGGTAAAAAAATTTAGTATGGAATCGATATTCAAGCAATTTGATGTGAGTGGAATTATTATTTATTATATTTGTTTTTTTACATATGAAACTGGAGATGATTTACAATTGGAGCACGTGGACTAGTGGCTCCGTGAATTAGAAGCCTCTGGGCCCAGATGAGGATGTCTTGGGCCCAGGAGTGCCCTCAGCCATATCGCGAGTGTACTTAGCAATCTCCCTGAACCGCGGCACGCTCCGGAGATCTACCCTGGTGCCGTCGTTCAGAGTGATCACGATATCGCCCCATTCTCCGATCAGCCGTGGGACGACCTGCACATCCTTTATCGAATCGTACGAGAAGTCGCTCCGCTCCGGCCCCGAAGCGACGCTCACCCTCAGATTCGTGAATCGGTAGCGGAGATAAAACGCCCGCAGAACCGCGGCCAGAGTAAGCGGCAGCCACAGGAGGCTGAACCCTAGGACGAGGTTGACCACGAGGTCCCCGTAGTGGGCGCCTCCATCGAAGAAGATGGTTTCCGCGGTGGCGACCGGCCTGGAGGATGACGCGGAGGCTCGTATTCTCGCCCTGCGTGGCGTGGCCTGGGTTGTGAACAATTGGTTCGGCATTTGCCGCCGGGATGCGATTCCGGAGATGGGAAAAGGTAAACAGACGGCGGCGGCGGTGGTTGACATTTCCGAGGGGGAGTAGTTAGTTGTCCGTTTCGGTTCGGCGATTGGTTTTTGTGGAGGCGATGGCTGTGCTTCGGTGTTTGGTTTCAGATGACGTGCGGATTTCCCACCACAAGTTCGAAATTGGGCCCAACTCCAGTGTAGCCCAGCCGTTCACAATTGGGCCGAGTTCCATACTGCCCTAACTCCCACAATTAGGAGACCCAAACAAACAATAAAATAATTTAAAATTTTCAGACTAAGCAAAAAAATAATTTCTACGGTATATCGTGGAATCTTCCAGTTTTAATTTTACATAATTTAACTTATATTATAAAATAAATATGTATTTAAAAAATAATGAAAATTTAATTCTTTAAATTAACTTATATAAGAAAAGAGTTTTGATATATATGATTGAATTATTTAATTTATCAGACACCCGACACCCGTATCCGCGTGTCGCCGTTTTTATGTTACTAGGCGAGCAAGCATCCCAGAGCACCGAACCCTAAAACCGCACCCCAACCCAATTCAATGGACAGATGGTACTAATTTCTGGTGAGCAAGGCCCTGATCACGGCTGCTTCCTCGCTGCCGACGTCCGCCGCCGTCAGGAGCTCCGACAGGCGCTCGCTCAGGTCGCCGACCTCTCGTTGCAGGCTCCTGACGTAGCTGCAAGTCTCTTCTAGAACTTTAGTAGCCGGAACCTAGAATAAATCCATCACTTGGAACAACTCATTAGAATTCATAAGCACACATTTGCATCAGGAGATACTCGCATGCAAAAGAGAAGCCCGCATACATCAGTCAGCCAAGAGAATAGGCGTATGCTGGTTCATGAGCTTCGCCACACGCCCAAGGGACAGTATGGGATGATGGATTACGTAGAGAGTGCTGGAATACCTTGTTGGAAGTGGGGGCGATCTCCGGGACGAGCTGCTCCATCCGACCGACGAGAGCAGCGACTTGTGCGTGGGTTATCCCGGAGGAAGTAGGCCTCCTGGAGCTTGTTCTTCTGGACGACATTGTCGTGGAAGGATAAGAGAAGCTGAGGATGTGGGGATTAAGGTTTCTTGGGTGGTTGCATTTATTGGAAATGGGGGAGATGGAAAACAAGAAGCGAGGAGATTGCTTGTTTTGGGAGACAAGTTGATGAGGGAGGAATGGATAGCCATTGCTTTGTAGCAAGAAGCAGAGCAACTTGGTTTCAGTATGCCGGAGAAAGTGACCCTGTGGTGAGATGTCGATTGATTCCCACGTTGAGACATTAAATTCCATCCCAAAACAAGGGAGCAGCAGGAGAGTCGAAGAAGAAGGAAGCAAATGAACTGGACATAACCACACGAAATGTTCATCAAAAACTCTAAGAAACTAGTTTTACCTCATCCGTACATGTTGCTTCTTGAATTACTTGTCTTGCTTATGCTTAATTTCTGATGAAAAATCCAACTCATTTACGAAATATTTATCAATTACTACTCTTTTGTGAATTTAGGGTTTGCGCGCACTTTGATGGAAAATACAACAACAAAATAGGGGGGATTGGGCTGTGGCGGGATAGCATTTCGGAGGCCCTCCAATCAGGAGCCGACACGCTGGCAGTGGAATCCAAATTAGGGTGTACGCACGTGTTTGGCCATTGACCTTTTTGCACCCTCCCACTGCTTTATATTCATTCATACGTAGCCCGCACAAAATACTTCTTTCCATCACGTGTTTTTTTTCCTCATATTTAAAAACACTGCGGTATAGAAAACATACAATATTTCCCTCATAATATTAAATAAATTTTCTCATAAAACTGAATATTTTACTTTTCAAATGGAGGAATCCCAAACGAAACTCCATTGACCTAAATGGCGACTACCGCAATGCTTTGTCGAAATCAAATGTCGGGGATGGGTTGGAACTTGGAAGTGGTCATCGTGAAAAATACGGCGACGTTTGGAAATTGGAATGAATCGACCAAAGTTAGGCCAAGTCTCAACTACTTACTCCTCTCCTGCCCAAAAACTGTTTTCTAAATTCCCAAACGATGCACGGAATATTCAATTAATTATGATAAAAATATATTAAGAAGTTTAATCCCTGATTAGGTTAATCTGGATGGAGGATCTGGAACTTTCCTTTTTTATCTAACCGGGTCTAGATTTCGCTTTTGTGAGTTGCGATATATTTTAAGCGTTAACGTAAAGGATGGATGGAGCACGCGCTGTAATTCAGGTTAGGGGGTGCTGGGGGATGACGCCCGAATGCGCAAGACCCGAGCTTTTGGCGTCGGTTTGTTTCTGGTAGAACGGGAACTGGGAATCCCGTTATTTATCTGCTCCCTCTCTCGGTCCAAAATAAGAACAGCGGAGCAGGGGAACAAGGGGAGGGAGTGGGAGATAAGGGAATACGGGGGAAAAGTTCTGGTTTTGTCACCTCGTTTAGAGATGGATCAGATCAGATGCCTGTGAAGGGAGCAGAGAGAGGAGGGTCTGTTGTATTTGGAGAGTTTCGATCAGAACCCTTATTCGATGTGTTCGTGAGTTGCCTTTCTCCGATGCAAAATTTCCTTAATTTGCACTCTGGTGTCTCCTTATTTTTGTTTATAAGAATGAATTGGTGTGACCCTTTTTCTCTTGAAGGCTGATGATGGTTAATTGATTGATGGGCTGGTGGATTTTGGGGAGATGGGTGTTAATTGATCGAGATTGTTTGTGCCTTTGTATGTTGACCAGTACCCTAAAGGTTTCCTTTTACCAATTGAATACGTTTTACAGCCATCGAACTGTTTTCTTTGGTGAAAACTTTCTTTTGATATGTAGAGCTGAAATCTGGTGTTTTGTTTGCTAAATCCTTCTTTTCTGCTATTGCAGTTTGGCTTCTCCCTGTGGAAGCTGTTTCTGCAATAATTGATTTAACTTCTTTTCTGCTACGCAAGAAATGCTGGAAGACAGGCCTTGTTTCATATCAGTTGACTACAACAGGACCTGCGAACGAGAAGACAGTTGGCGGATGCATTTCCTGCCAGAAAACGTCGAAGCTCTTCGGAGCAAACGACCTTTGGAAACTGATGGAACTGAAGATGGTGTGAGAAAGGTCCCCAAGCATTCCAGTAACGGGATTTTGGTCATTGATTCCGACCTCTACGATGAATCAGATAGCCAAAGGCATGCCGGAGATAACTCTGATTCAAGTTCACTAATTTCTGCCATTGGGAGAGACATCTCCATCAGCTGCATCATTCGTTGTTCTAGAGCTGATTACGGGGTGATTGCATCATTGAACCGGAGTTTCAGGGATCTCATCCGAAGCGGTGAGCTGTACAAAACCAGACGCCTCAACGGAATGGTGGAGCATTGGGTTTATTTCTCACGCCAGTTACTCGAGTGGGAGGCTTTCGATCCCATTCACCGGCGTTGGATGAGCCTTCCACCGATGGATTTCAACAATTACTTTGCGTTTGCAGATAAAGAATCCCTAGCTGTTGGGACTGATCTTCTGGTTTTTGGAAGGGATCTGATGTCCCATGTGATCTACCGATATAGCTTGTTGACCAATACGTGGATGAACGGAGTGTTGATGAACGAGCCCCGATGTTTGTTCGGCTCTGCGAGTCTTGGGGAGATAGCAATCTTGGCAGGCGGCTGCGATTCCCAAGGAAGCATTCTCAGTTCTGCAGAGCTGTACAATTCAGAGGAAGGTGCTTGGACTACTCTCCCAAGCATGAACAAGCCAAGGAAAATGTGTTCAGGAGTTTTCATGGATGGAAAGTTCTATGTCATCGGAGGGATCGGAGGAACAGACTCGAAGCTTCTCACATGTGGAGAAGAGTACGACATGGAAACTCGAACATGGCGAGAAATTGCAAACATGTCTCCGGTTCAAGTGGCCGCAAACGAGGCAGCTGCTGCATCTGAGGCCCCGCCTCTAATAGCAGTTGTAGATAACCAGCTATACGCTGCGGATTATGCTGCAATGGAGGTGAAACGATACGTAAAGGAGCAGGGTGTGTGGATCTCCGTCGGACGCCTTCCCGAAAGAGCGAATTCCACGAACGGCTGGGGTCTAGCCTTCCGAGCTTGCGGCCCTCGTCTCATAGTAATCGGGGGGCCTCGAAACGCCGGAGATGGTTACATAGAAGTGAATTCTTGGGTTCCCGGAGACGGCCCTCCGATGTGGGAGCTGCTCGGCAGGAAACTCTCAGGCAACTTCGTCTACAACTGTGCTGTGATGGGATGCTGACTCCATCATTGATTGTTTCTAATGTAACCTTTTTAGAACACTTGTGCATTGTTGATCAACACACAGGAAAAAAAGAAACAGAACAGCCGATTTCCCCTTTCCAGTTAATTTTTCTCTTCCCCTTCAATCTACTTCTACCTTGAAGCTGTAATCAACACCAAGAAAGTTTGCCTGGATAATTCCCTGTATCGTCACTGATTTTGGTATGGTTGCACCCTCCCATGGCAGAAATGATATCAGAATCACATCAATGGCAGCATATCAGCAACTACTGATAAGCATTGTCATTCTCCCAGTGCTCCTTGAACCATGAACACATTGAGGGAAGCTGCATCGCATGTGCTCAATTAAGCCTCAGAGGTAACAGAGAAATACAAGAGCGACACGCACAAGGGATTGCTGGTTGCGTATGCAAATGGAAGGGAGAAGCTAAGCGACGCCCATGTGTGAAACAAGATACATATTTGCTAATTTTGGGTTCCCACTTACTGGCGTATCCATGGTTGGACACCTGGCCTATAAATAAATGCCCCAGTCTCCCAGTTTCAACACAGTAGAGGAAAAATGGATTCTTTGTATTGCTTTCACATTGCACTCTTCGTCTTCCTGTTCCTTGCTCGTCTTTCGGCTGCCCAATTCGACTTCTTCTATTTCGTTCAACAGGTTTGCTTCTGTTTCTCACCGGTTTGGAAGGGGTGTTTTTGACTGGCTTCGATAACATGTCTGTTAACTGCAGTGGCCCGGTTCATACTGTGACACCCAGAGAAGCTGTTGTTATCCCACCACCGGCAGTCCGCCCTCGGATTTCGGGATCCATGGCCTCTGGCCGAATTTCGACGACGGCACGTACCCCTCCAACTGCGATTCCGCCAACCCTTTCGACGAATCTCAGGTATCCTATAAAGTTGATGCTGCCACAACATAACATAAAGGTTTTACGTGTTTCTCCGATTAGATAACAGACTTGATTCGCCGGATGGGAGAGGAATGGCCCTCACTTGCCTGCCCAAGTAGCAACGGCTTCACATTCTGGTCACACGAATGGAACAAACATGGGACGTGCTCTGAATCTGTTCTGGAGCAGCATTCCTATTTCAGCGCGGCGCTAGAACTCAAATCCAGAGGCAATCTCCTTCAAATTCTCAGAGGATCAGGTAAAGACGTTAATAAACTCAGCGGCGCTAATAAATCCCATTTCCTCACGTTGGTGTTCTTGATTCAGGAATCAACCCAGATGGAAGAGCGTACGGTTTGAACAGAGTGATCGCCGCGATAAGAAACGGTATTGGGCATACTCCCTTTATTCAATGTAACGCCGATTCAGACGGGAACCGGCAGCTCTACCAAGTGTACATCTGCGTCGACAAGAATGGCTCCGATTTCATCGACTGCCCCGTCTTCCCCAGCGACGGCGCGTGTCCGTCAGCCGTCGTGTTCCCGCCCTTGTAAACGACGACGTGGTGGGGACGGTCTCCTAAATCGCCGGGTTTAATGAATTATTATTATGGTAGACAAATAAAATGCATGTACTGATTATTGACGTACGGATATGGATTTTCCATAATTTTCAGTCCCCAAATTTTCGAAATATGAACCGTTAGCAGTTCCAGACAAAAATTAAAAATATTACAAAACGTCCCTGTAATTTCTAACAAATTGCGATTTAGCCCCCGGAATAACGTGGATAAAATAGGACACAAAAGGCGAATTGCTGGGAGGTCGAGAAAATGGCTGAGCCAGCGGTACTCCGGCGCCCCTGCCGTCGCCACCCACATCCGTCCTTGATTCCGGCGATAATCCTCGCCGTTATGCTACTACCCCCGATGAAAGCTGAAGATTCGGATTCAATTATAGCTCGATTTCAAGCGTACCTGAGAATCAACACTGCTCATCCCAACCCTGATTACAAGGGCGCCGCCGATTTCCTCGCTGACCAAGCCCAGTCGCTATCCTTGACTACGCGAACCCTAGAATTCGTCGCCGGAAAGCCAGTTTTGCTTTTTACGTGGACTGGAACAGACCCCTCCCTGCCGTCTATTCTCCTCAATTCGCACACCGACGTCGTCCCGGCCGAGGATCACAAATGGCGCCACCCTCCCTTCGCCGCTGAAATTGACGAATTCTCTGGTCACATCTACAGCCGTGGCTCGCAGGACATGAAATGCGTCGGAATTCAGTATCTGGAGGCGATTCGTAAACTCCAGGCCTCTGGATTTCGTCCCCTTCGCTCCGTTCACTTATCCTTCGTCCCCGATGAGGAAATCGGAGGCCACGCTGGCGCTGAAAAGCTAGCAAGTTCTGAAATTTTCAAGAATCTGAATGTGGGTATTGTCCTCGACGAAGGTTTAGCCTCGCCGACGGACGAGTATCGTGTTTTCTACGGCGAAAGGGTTCCCTGGTGGACTGTGATTAAGGCGAAAGGCGCTCCGGGACATGGCGCCAAGCTGTACGACAACACGGCTATGGAGAATCTTCTCAAAAGTATTGAGATTGTAAGGAGATTCAGAAGCTCACAGTTCGATCAGGTCAAGAATGGACTCAAGGCTGAAGGGGAAGTCGTTTCCGTGAACATGGTTTTTCTCAAAGCAGGGACGCCATCTCCCACTGGTTTCGTGATGAATTTGCAGCCATCTGAAGCCGAAGCAGGTTTCGATATCCGGGTTCCACCCACAGCGGATGAAGAATCGCTTGAAAAACGAATCGCTGAAGAATGGGCTCCTTCTGTGAGAAACATGACGTTCGAATTCAAGCAAAGATCTTCATCTAAAGACAAGAATGGGAAGCCATTGCTCACCGGTTTAGACAGTTCAAATCCATGGTGGGGATTGCTGGAAGATGGGGTGAGAAACGCCGGCGGGAAACTAAGTAAACCGGAGATTTTCCCGGCGTCCACCGACGCTCGGTACTTCAGGCAACTGGGATTGCCGGCGATCGGATTCTCTCCGATGGTGAATACTCCGATTCTTCTCCATGATCACAATGAGTTCTTGAACAAGGATGAGTACCTGAAAGGAATCCTTGTGTATGAATCCATTATCAGAGCTTACGCCTCTTATGATCAGCGGATCAAACGGGATGAACTGTGATTTGTGCGTACCAAGTTCTGTTCTTTGTAATAAAGAAAGGAGTTCCCTTCAACCTTTTTTCTACCACTTGATGGAGAACAATTCCACAAGAGCAAACTCGTGTGGTTCAGATAGATTAGCACAATAACTAACACATAAAAAGTTAGTCATCACCTGAAGCTTGGACCGTCTGCTGAGCCAGGGGCGCCCTGGGCTAACCCAGTGGACGACGAACAGCCAGGGAAAACAAGAACCACTTTTCCTCAACTTCCCTGGGTAGTCCCAACCAGTGTTGCGGCTCTCAAGGTGAGGGCTCTTGGCGTGGATTGCAAGGAGGGAGGTTGGCAGCACTCCTTCGACACAATTGAACTAGGCTAGGCTTTCAACCACCGTCTCTGCTAGCAACTGACCCACATCGACGCCCTCAATTCTCCTCACCATCATCATCGAGTCTGTAAACTTTTTAATCGCGCCCCTTTAGGTAGTAGTCCATTTAAGGAAGCTGATTAGATCTAATAATGAATGTATTGTGAAGCAAAAAAGGAGGACATACAAATCCAGCAATTCCATTCAGGTAGTTTACGAAAGCTCATCACAACTGAAATCCTGTCCATCTTCTGAAGTTGTTCACTTCATAGTCTTGAGAAACTGCCAATCCTAATCCACTTCTTCCACCCTCTCCCACACCTCTATAATACATTCTCCACTCTCTTGTATCCCCATCCATTTGAACCAAACATGGAGATCCCACCCCATGACTGTCCCATCCGCCTTCATCTGATTTCTCCAAAATGGGTCCATCCTGCAATCTTCTCCAGTCCCTTAACCCATCTGCTGATGCGGCCACTCCAATGCTGGTATCTCCGGCAGCATTCAGACCTTCGTACACCATCAAGTAGCAGCCATCCCGTTGGTTCCTTACGACACGAGCATTTAGCACTCCTCGCTCATCGAAAGCTCCAGCCTTGCCTCCTCCTAGTATCTTTCCGAGCTTTATCCACTTCATTCCATCTCTGGAACGTGCGACTCCGACTGCGAAGTGGCCATTTTTCCTATCAAGGGAATGGTAGTACATTCGAAGATCACCAGGCCCGTGAAAAACTACATGTGGGGAGGCGATGAACAAAGAGTCCCAGTCGTCATTCGTCCCAACGTCGAGCAGCGCCCCGCTGTGATGCTCCCCCTCAATTCGAGCCCAGTGTCTACCATCCTGGCTCATTGCTAAACCAGGTAATGCACCCAGAGCTCTACCATTTTCAATACCTAACTGAAACAAATCAGAGCTTTTGAAATCATAGTTGTCATTATGATCAAAAGATGATATCTTTTCTGTACTAAACCCGGTGTAGTATAGCCAATAAACAGAACTATTAGCTCTGATTTTAGCACTCGACATCATGACAACTTCACAAGGCCTGACCCCGTAAGTATCAAACGCCCACCAATCTTTACTAGTGCTCATAACCAACCCCACATCGGCGTTTGATCGAACACCTTCTGTACCCCTCTCCCAGTGTATCCCGTTGCTTGAAGTCGCCAACCCAATTGAATCGTTGTTCCCACCGGACCTTCCGTGATACCACATGTACCATCTCTCTTCCTCATCACCCAGATACCGCTTCACCACAGGCGAACCAATTTCTAAGCAATCCCACGAATCCTTCTTACCCAAATCAAAAACCAAACCCCTGGAAACTGTGGGAACTGAGGAAAGCACCACACCCGATCCCTGCATTCCCTGTCGCTGCTGCTCCGTGCTCGAAACTGGAAGCGATTCCGAAAAATCCGAGTGCCTTTCCTTGGCCGAATTCCGCTCGTCGGTGTCCTTGGGCTTGGCTGAGCAACGAGGAAGAACTCCCACAGCGTTCCTTTTGCCTCTGGGGCTAACAAGTTTGAGGAATTGAGGCTTCAAAGGCCATTTCGATGCGATTGCCCAAACCGGTGAATCAATCACTGAAGCTGCTTCCATGAATGAAGAAGAGATATGAATGCCCAAGGAAGGGGGCCCGAAGATTTTAAAAGATAGGTTGGATGGAGTATGTGCGAACCTCTTCATTCCTTACCTCTTCCATGAGTAAGCATCTTTTGTTACAAAAAGTATCTTAATGATCCTCAGTGGAGACCTAATGGCTCCACAAACAAACCACACATATCCAGTACTCCATGATGGAGCTTTTAATGTTCCTCGGATAGTAGTAGTTGTGCCATTATACGACACCGTTTCTGGTTGGGCTCGCCGAAACGTGTGGTAAAGGAGGCAGGCTTTGGAGTTACTATAGAGATGCTGCTGAACCAAGAGAAGTGGAGAAGGGATGTTCTTGTTACCACAACCCCATCAGTATAGCCTTTTCATGTTATTTGTTCCTTCTGTTTCATGGATCCCTTACTATTTCAATCAAATCAGCAGCATACTACAGATTCGATTACCTCTATCAGTGGAAGATCTTGATATAAAGGATGAGGAGGATGGCCAGGACAAGCGCGACGATTATCGAACCAACCACCAGCTTGTTCCTGGTTACCCTTTTGGACATGGAACCCAACACCTTCTTACTTTTGTCAATGAAGCTATCTACATCTGAAAGCTAAAAGCAAATACCAGGGAAACTAATCATTACGGCTAATCCACCATTTGTGGAGGATAATGAATAAATAGAGGGGGCTTTAGAGGCTTGCCTTGTTATGGGAATGCAAGAGTGTTTCCCGTTGTTGATGCAAATCTTCAAGGATCGACACCCCCAGTTCTTCTGTCTCTAGTGCTGCCTTTCGGGTCTCCCTTAGTCTGTCAGTTGATTGATTCAGTCTCTCAGTTGACACCACCAACCTCTCCCTTTGATTTGCAGATGCCTAGGAACGAGATGATTTACAAATTAAGCATAACAGAGGAATAGGAAACTGGAAAGTGCAGAAGGATTCTGAACATACTTCATGTGCACCAGCCATTCCGGCATGCAGTAATTCCTCATGTTTTGAATTTGAAAGGGTCAGTTTCTTAACTTCCTTTTTCAACATATTTAGATCCAATTTGTATTCTCTAATTTTCGCAAGAAGTGTAGCTTTCATGCCTGGCTGCAGACTTCTAGCCTCAAGATCCATTTTTCGTATCTGGAGAACGCAAGAAAACGTCTCATTTACCATACTCAAATGCACTTCAAGTCTTTGTAATAAAAAAAAAGATGCGCAGTACCAACGTATCAGCATCGTCTAGGGCGCCTTGCAATTCAGAAACCTCTTGTTTCCTTTTCTCTGCAGACCATCACACAACATAGTAACTGTCATCCAAAGTTTGCCATTTTTACCGCAGTAATCCATGCAACCATCAAACCCTGACCCAAGAATCAACACAAGAAAACAAAAGCTACCAGCCACCACAAATAAATCTATGTGATGTATCAAATCATACCTCCATCGGCGACAGCCGCCGCGGAATTGCATTTTCTAGACAAATTTGCAGACAGATCGCAATACTGCCTTTCGTATCCTTCGTATACCTGGCTCATCTCCCCTATACCGATCTTCCACTCAGGAAAATCATATGAAATTGTTTTAAACCATAATACACCATTCTCATTTCTCACCCTTATTTCACATTACAACGTGAGTTGGATCAACAGATTCACTTACAAGATGCCTTGAATATCCGAAGTCGAATCCGGCGAGTTGACTCCGATCAAAGTCGAGAGAGTAACGGGCAATTGCGGTTGGTCCCCGCCCCAGAATAATCGGAGAAACAAATGATAAATAATACAACTTTATTCCAAATGCGCCCCCAAAGTTTGGTTATTCCCATTTTCAAGGAGTTTCTTTCTTTTTTTAACCAAATTGCCCAAAACGTTCTGTTGTTTGCATTTCCATCCCGTTGAATATCAAAATTCATATTTTCACCTCTTTGTTTGGATAATCGTTTACTAGCTTTCACACTAGTTACCAATTGCTTGCACTCCAGCAACTCTTCCGTTGCCTTGTCCTCTTAACCCCCCGATACGGCA